>BMAV01017827.1:198824-242448 GCA_019973955.1 Trichonephila inaurata madagascariensis | reverse complement strand
CAAGGGTGCAGTTGGTCCAGATTTTATTTTAGTGAATGGCAACGCGAAGCACATTGAGCTTATCTGGTCGAGGAATTTCTGGAAACTGATGATATTTGCCGAGTAAATTGACCAGTAAGATCTCTAGACCTCCTCTGTATAGAGCATGCCTGTAACGTTCTGAGGAGGGCAGTTGCAACTCGCAAGACCCCTTCGAGAACCATCGATTGCCTGGAAACAGAGTTGCTGAACGCGAGTGGAATTAATTGCCACATGAACTTTTAAATTCCCTTATTTCCAGTATGAGGTCTGTTCATCCGAAAGCGGAAACAATACCGCCCCCCCCCCCCTATTAGCCATTTTTTGTTACATTCTACAACTGCTTCTTTATACATTCTAAGAATTGTACGCAAATCATGCTTGTGTATTTAAGCTGTTGATGAGTTATTTATTTGCGTTATATAAGCAGTGTATGCATACAAAGTTTTATTAAAATCTGTCCTGTAGTTCTAGAGATAATAGATAATATCTAAAAATGCTCTTAATTTTGAACACCGGTGTGCATTAATACACCATGAAATACTCAGCGCAAAGTGTGGGTAATAGCCAGTATATTTCTAAAAAAATCTAATGAAGAAAAAAAATATATGCATGCGAAATGTATGTATATGCATTTTCTTTTAATATTTCTAAATGACATTATTTTGATCAACAGTTCTCTTTCCACATATTAAACTCATAAAACATCTAGTACTCTTAACGCCTAACAGATTTCAAAAAATTTTACTCGATATCACAGTTTGAAAGTATGTAATTCGGTTCCGACGTCTGACTTCCAGCGACATTTTATTGGTCAATAACTTCCACTAAAGCCAATGTACATATTTCCTTTAAGAGTTAGACGACGGACGCGGAACTTCACTTAAATTATGGAAATGGTTTCATTCGTTTCCGTTCTCAAAACCCCCCCGAGGATTCTTTGAAGCGTTTTATTTTAAAATGTTAACTTGTAAAAATACGTTTTTTTTTTCTGTAGATTTTATTTCCTCTTTCAAATATTCAGACTCACACATACCAAAGGGAGAAATATTTCTCTGCAAAAAATATGGACATTCCTCTCTACGTCCATACATTCTGTATTCCTGGTGATACTTCTTGAAATTATTATGCGCATATAAGATAACATAGGCCTACAGATGTTATTTGAGTGAATATGCTTCGCAGACGTCATTTTTCATGCGTTATTCGCTAACGTTCGTGCCCTTTACAAAACGGTCTCATAGTAAAATTGATGAATGAACTGAGAAATTTACATATTAAAACTTTCAGTCATTTTTTATTCTGCTTCTTTTCAGCTGCATTAACATCAGGATGCAATCAAACAGCTATGATGTCATTTTAAATGTAAATGGTATTTTTTCTCAAACATAAAATCTTCTTGGGGGAAAAATATTTGAGATTATATGTTTAAATATTTTTAAAAAAACTTTTATATGTAGGAAAGTGGAAACAAAAATATCAAATATATTTAAGGTTATAATTGCTACACCCATAGACTTATTTCTACATTTCAAAAAAAGACAATACATTAGTTACTATCATATTCTTACGAAACAATAACTATGTGTAAAGAATTTTTTAAGCAAATAAGGGAATCATGATTTTTCTAAATAAGTTACTTTTTATTATATTATATATTAATTTAAGTTAAATATATGTAAAGAAATTTGTTTGTTCTAACATGAAGTATAAAGTATCATTTTTAACGTTAATAAAATAATTTAAAAGCGATGTTGAGTTATAACAGATGCAAATATTATGTTATGAATTAAGAAACAATCATCATATTTTTAACTGTGTCGCAATTAAATTAATTTTATAGGTGGCAATTTTTCTTATCCCAGTGAACCAAATGTCATTTTCTTCTAATTAATTTATGCTCTAAGACTTTTTAATTAAACATATTAAATTTTCCTTTTGAAACTGCAATGCTTGCGTTTCAAATTTCGCCACACGGGACACTGTTGTCATTTTCATTAGATCGGGCGTAGCCGCTTTACTTTTTCATGAAACCTGTAGCATAGCTGTAGCTCTCTCCATCCTCTAGTATTTTCAGGACAAAAAAAATTTCCTATGCACAATGTACACATGTTTATAAAATACAACATGTAATTGATAAGATTTTACATTATTCGAAGTGGAATGTATTTTACAAAAACGTGCTGGAAAGTATGATTAAAAAAACCATTATATTATTCGATAATTCAGTATAGGTTTTTGCACTAAAGATGTTTTTTATTTTGTCTAATCAATAACTTATTTCTACCTAAAATACTTATGCACATTGTATAAAAAAATTTATTTAATATATTAAGTGGAATACTGTAAAAAATGTGCTTAGCAATTTTACTTTTAACTTGCATATTTGCATGTATTTCCCAAAACTCAGATTGACAAAACAGGATCTTTTTAAGGAAGAATCAAAATAATTTAAATACCCTACAATTATCAATTGATTAAAATTTGATTTTCGATTTGATATGCTGTGTTACAGCAAAAATTTGATTTAACGGACCACAGCAACTAAGTGGCAAACATTGTTGGTATGGTTTTGAGTCATGTTGCTGTCTCGCAGATTTGTCGTACAGAGATGATTCCAGCATGTGAAATTTGGCAAGACTCAAAGTACTTATGCTGGTCTGGTGTTAGAGTTTGGCGTGTTGTGCCAACTAATGATTGGTCCTCTATAATTTGATCTCGTACTGGGAAAATCGTTTAACACGAAATTGAGGGGACTGAAATATTGTTTCGTGTTAAAAAAGAATTTTGTGTTAAAGAAAAAAAAACATAGAATCAGCAAAATTAAGTTTATTATAGTACATTTTTCATACAGAGGTATAAATATATGAAGGTATTCAATAAAAGTTAATGAAACAGAAAGAATTCTTAAGAGCTTAGTGAAATTTAATACACCACTTTCGTTTTTTGATAAACGAAACATTTATTGAGATTTTAGAAAGTAATCTGTCTTTTTTTTTTCATTGTCTTAGCATCAAATTTTCCCAAAATTGTTCAATGTCCTCCATTTTTCTCACACTTTGTGTGCATACTTTTTATAATGTTCCTCATTTCGGATGATGTGGAAACAGGAACTACATCATTCATTTCATTTCATTTAGGGGTGGAGTGTGTATGGGTTGAGGGTGAAAGCTTAGGTGAACAAAATTGTCTTGTGTCACACGCGCCTATCCAAGGGTATTTTAAAGCCAAGCATCATTTCTTCGAAACATGAGAAAACACTTCTTCCCTTCACACCCCTCTTAAATTTCGTTTACAAGATTGGTATCGTCCATATTTTGTTCATTCCCAGAGGGAAAATCTTTTCGTGTTAAGCGTTGTTCTTTTGGTGTTGAGAGGAAAATGCATGAAAATACATAGTAGTTTCTCGGGACCATTGTACTTTTTCGTGCTAACCGATATTTCGTCTTAACCGTTTTCACGTTAAACGAATTTCACTGCATTTAAAAATAACGAAATCAACCTTCAATAGCCAACTTGTTACTTAGATATACAATGCAAAAAAAAAGACAATCTATCTCTGAAGAAATCAATCCTTCATTTTGCTGCAGAAGAGAATTAATCATAAATGAAGCAGTGCAATTTGATTAATTTTATATTTCTTCTAAAATGTTACTTTGTGAAACAATTCATTCTTTTTTAACTAGAGTGGAATCTCCGTCAGACATTCTACTCAATCAAGGTTTGAAAGCTTGAGTCGGCAATCTCCCTAATTCTTCCCAACACTATTTAATGTGAAGTTCGTGATCAAACCATATGTTTGCTGTAGGAGTCGTAACTTGTTCTTTAGCTTTAGTGATAAGTTAAAAGCCTTAATAGATATTTTTAGACGTAAAACTCGAAAATACTTGTGATTGTACAGCAAAAACAAGGTAATTGAATTTGTATGAATCAATTATATATATATACTAGCTGGTAGACCCGTTCTTCGCACGGGTTAGTTAAAAAATTAAACAATACAGATTGAAGGATAAAGAAGTTTTTAATGAGTTAATTTTACGTGAATCGCAAATCAAACAAGAAACAAAAAGCTTTTTGCTTATCTCAATTGAATAAAACCCTTATCTGTTAAATTTTATGTCCGTAGCGAAAGTTGGCGATAGAGCCAAGCTGACATAATTTTTGGCGACCCTGTTGGCAATTTGGCAATTGATTGAATGGTGCAGAAGTTGAATCACTATTGCGCCACCTGGTGGGGAGCTGGAACAAAGGATAGTACAAAAACCTTCTCCACGAACAATAAATATAAATGCCAATTTTCCTAGTGATCGGGTGAACAAAGTTGAAGTGATGCGATTCCACACATACAAACATTCATTTTTATACATATGGATTTGAAAAAAAAAATATGAATAATATGTAAAACCAGATTTTGGAGACCAATGGTACAGTTGTAGGCTCTTCAAATCACTGGTCTGTGGGTTCAAGTCTTAGTTTTCACGTTTGGTGAGGGTTTGGCAGGGGTATTTATTTGAACCACCGACCTACCTGTCCACAGCTATGTCTTGCATGCATTAGACGGCTGGGACAAAAAGGAAACTCTATTAGGGCCAGTCGTTAAGGGCTTTTATAACCGTTCTTTTTGCTGCTTGAAATTGTGGAAGTAGGACTACTGCATATCCCCTCACTACAGAATAAAACTGTTTTTTGCTGTTGAAGAGCTTCCCGAGCGATGTTTAGAGAAAGTTATTTTCTAGCCTTTACTGGTAGTTGGAAAGATTTTCCACTGAATTTGCGAGCAATATTTTCTTGGAATGGTGGGTAAAGTTCACACGAGCGCCGATGCATGAGAATCATAAATTACAATTTATTGCGAATGGCGAATCAACTAGCAGTGTTATAGGGTGCTGCTATCTTTTGTTCAATCAATTCTTGGGTCACCACTTAGAAAGAAACTGTTGGCGACAGAGGGGTGGATGACACATAGTGACTTTGATTACGGTTTGCATAAAACTATTCCTACTGGCCTTCTTTGTGTTCGAAATGCACGCATTAGACAATTGAGACGAGAAGGGATCCTTTTCTTGCAAGTCGTTAAGAAATTTGATAACTGTCCTTTTGTTTTTTACCATCTGTGGAACTAGGAGTCGCTGCATATGAAAAGCTATCTAGCGATATATATGGATTCACGGCTTTTTAAGTTGTACATAACCTAAGAATCTTGTTTTGGTATAATAGAAACCAAGTACATCCAGAATATTTAAATAATATTTTTAACAAATAATTGCTATTCGTTACTTTAACACAGCTGAAAGTTATGAAAGCGGTTGTCGATATGTAACGTCTAGCCTAATATTAAATGAAATAAAACCAGACGAGATATATTGGTGATTTAGTGATACAACAATTATAGTGAAAAATATGCATTGATTTCATTATATGTAAGCGAATACGCTGTTAAAGTCAGATAATTCATTCGTCCGAGAGAAAAATAATGCATTGATTTTAAGAATAAATCAGTTAAAGCACAGCAAACCTACTCGAAACACGCAGTGATTACAATGGAAAAGATCGTAAATTACATTCAATAAGACATTTTTAAGCTGAAAGAATATCACTCCTTAGCCTTCTCTGACGTAGTAATTGGACTTTAAGCCTTTTCGGAGATTCCTTCCGAAAAATGTAAAGACATTTTTGAACCAAAAGCACTTAGCGAGACTTTGTGTGATGTGTACAAATGTACAGTTTCGAATAAAAGGATCTCAACTAGCCGCCATTAAAGCAACTGCTTCTCCTTACGTGAGTAAACCTCTTTTTGATTCTTCGGGCTTCTTTTTTTTGCCGCTGGGATTTAAGCCTGACAGTTAGGTTAAAGCTTTTCATTTTGTTCGTTTAAAGCGGAGTTAGGTCTTTACCTTCAAGTGTTTTCTTTGTCTTTTTTTCGCTCTCGAGATTCATCGTTCTAACGCACAGTTTATTTTACTGTGTTTTAATGTTTATTGTACTGTATGCTAATTTGTTTCGTAAATTCTTTCATTTCCGTAAAGTTTATAAGGTACCTTTGTATTTATTTTATGTGGATATTTTTGTGAAATGTGGTTGGGTAAAAATGAAGGGATATGCATTCGAATAATGGAAACTGTTATGTGTGGATTTTATGTTTAAAATTAAAAGTTCATATTTATATTGTAATTATAATGTGTTTCATTCGAATATCAGGCAAAAACCGCTTAACCCGTGGTCACTCGCGTCTGTTTTTGCTACCGTCGTTACTCGCGGGGTGTAGAGAACACACCAAACTTTTAACACGTGTATTTAATTATGAAAATAAAATTAAGTCATTATGATACATATTTATAAAGTACAAGATGTTTTTTTGTATTATACAAATAAAATTATTAAATTTATTGCATATAAATGAGACTTACATTAATTTAATCTAAACATACAAAATTTTCACATTTTAAAACACATAATTTTATATTTTTTCATAAACCAGTAAAACGTATATACCAGTATAATAAATATACTTTATAATTAATGAGATAATGATAGTAGAAAGTATATATAGAAAAATAATATTTTAATCATTTTCCAAACATTCAGAGCAGACTGTATACAAATGCTCAACTTCTCGTGGGAGTTCTCAGCCCCCCAGATAAACTTTTGTAAGTCATTACATTCCAATCTTTCGAGAAAGAAAGACTGCATCAGGCCTGAAGGTTCAATGACCTAAAATGTGCAGCTACAGGAAAAATTGGGGTTCTGCGCATTCTTTTTAGAATCCTGGGAGGATTTTCTTGTTGCTGGGGTGTACAGAACATCCCGCGCGAGTGATCGCGGGTTAACTAATAGATTAAATTCATGCCAGACAAATGATACATGCATTGAAGTGCTGCCATTCAAAGTTGCACTTGTTTTACTTGTTCGGATAAAATTTCAAATTTGATAACTTTGTAAATACATTAAAGTAAGATTATGCAAAAAAAAAAAAGGTTTTCAAAATTAAAAGTAAATTTTATATTACTTATAAATTATCTTTAAACCAGGTTCATTTTGTTTATCTATGTACTTGATTGTTCCCAAGTATGTACTTTTCAAAAAGAAAATTTATGTATAAAATAAAAGGTCACAACTGCCACAATGCACATGAGATGATTGACTAGAAACACTAGATGGCATTTATCGTTTGACTATGAAGTCCCATGGAATTTTGAAATGACTGACAGGAAACACAAGATTGATGTTATCATGTGACTATGATATCAAAAGAATTTAGGCTTTTCTTAATTTAATATTCTGTACCTTTTGTGTAACCTTTAACCACACTGAAAAAAAATGATTATTTTATGATAATAATATAAATTATAAAGTTATCTTTAGGCAAAAAATTAAATATCAGATAAGCTAAAAAAGTCAGTACAGATGATTTAAAGTTTGTAATTAATCAAAATGGCCAATATAATTATTTGAGAATTTTCTATTTTGATTCATGACGAAAATTGTTTATTGTTTGCAAAGAAATGATTATAAATTAGTATGATAAACTTTTAAAACTATTAAGACACCCAGTATCAATACTACCAGTCTTAAAGAGAGAATAGGAGATACTTTTAATTGGCAAGTGATTGGCGAAAAAGTGATACCAACTCCCGGGAAATGTACTAGGTCTGTAATGGTCATTATCAATCCATAGACCCATTTGAAAGGAGAAAAATCTATTTCTTGACTTCAAAAGATAAGAACATTGTACGCGGTCATTTTAAGTTTCCTCTGAACAAGTAATGTAGAGAAAAAAAATTAAGTCAATTCCTACTTAGATCACAACAAAGGAAAATTTTATTTTAGCTACTTTTTATTAAATAGTTACAATTAATATAAATATGTATATACATATTACAAAATTACAACATTAAGTGGTCATTCATTTTTATTCATCATCATTAAAGTATCGCATTGTCATCCAAAACAATCGTGTATATAAATTTCAGTTCAACTGAATACTTGAACACGTGAGGAAAAAACCTTTTAAAGTTTGGACACAAGTCGCCAAAAGGGTCGCTAAGTCGCGAAAAATGATACCAACGTGGTTGTGTATTTGTAATTCTTTAAATAATTAGTTTTAATCAATTAATTGTTATTAATTATTTTTATATTGTTGTATTGTCATCCAAAATAAACCTGTATATAAAATTTCAGCTCAATGGAGTGCTTTAAAAATGTATTTTATTAACGATTGAAAATTCTACCCAGATAAATAAATATATAGAGAGTGTGAGCTAATAGTAGGAACTGAAAATTGCTGCGCGTAATACAGCGAATATACCAAAAACATGTAATTTTAAATTATACGTGTGCTTCACACAATCGCCGGAATATAAGACAATAATTGTGGGTAAAAAATGGTCCAGTGCGCCAATTGTTCCACTCATAGATATATTTTAGGAAATAATTTGGTAAAGGAAGAAATAAAAGTAATTTAAAATAATGTTATTAAGTTCGTGAAGTACAGAGTCAAGCAAATAGAGGCGGCAGAGAGGAAGAAAGCACTTAATCAATTAACTGCGATTGACGAGTATATTCGTCATGGGGAAGTTGCAGTATTTCGTGTCATGCCGAGTATACTCGTTTAATGCGAGTAAACTCGTCATAAGTAAAAAAGGTAGTGATCATTTGCTAATTAAAATGTAATTTTTGAGAAAAAAAAGCATTCACAAATTTTAAGACCTTTGAAATATTTTGAGTCCAGATCGGAGTAAAACGAATAAATAAAAAATATGAAACTTTAAGAATAATTCATGTGTTCCCGTACGCACCGGCAGAAGCAACGCATAAGTAGGTGTAACGTATGACCAGCCATGGATCAAATGCGTGACGCTGACCAGACGCTCAGCACCATTAATAGCTGCTGGCCCAAAGTTACCTAGCTGTCGAGTGGTGTAAATGCTAATTGTTTGATAATAGATACATAATAGATACCTGCAATGGTGTCAAAGTTTCGGACCAATCCCGCTTGCTGAATGAAGAACAATTATTTTATTCGGGTAGGGTAGGAAAGGAAAAGATGTGGATTTTTCGGTAAGAGAAATGTGATTAACTTCACAGCCCCTACTCCAGAACCATCTTTAGTGAAGTGTTTCTCAAACTGTAGGCACACATCCCAAGAGGGGCGTGATGACTCTACGAAAGGGGAGCGAGCATATTCAAAGGTCGAAAACAAAATATTATTTAAAAAAAATTATTAATTTACTGAACTAAGTACATTCTAAAACATTAAAAAAAATAAAGTACATGTTTACACTTATAAATATATCGCTACTGCGCAATAATCTTTCCTAATTAGCTTTGTAAAGTTGCCCCCCTCGGGTGCCTTTCTCCTTGAGTATCAGCGTGAGCTAGAGGTGTAGGAATAACCAAAGAACTAGAGGTTTCCATGACATTAATATGTCTTTATTAAGATCTTAAACTCAAACTTCTAACAAATTAGAGAATAATATATGGGAGAGAATCTACGGTGGATAAACACACAATATATATAATACCGAAATAATGTAACCCGGACCACTATCAATAATTAACTCATCTAAATTCAATTCCAATAATATCACAGATCCTAATATTAAATAGCCAATCCTATCTTAATCTCGATCTACGATCCAATCTTACTGGAAGTTGCGTATTTACTGGAGTGCAGTGGTATGCACTTTGACCTAATGGCTCTATGACCGGAATGACTTCTGTTGGCTGTCACTTCACAATTGAATCACGAACTATCCTAACATTCCCCAAATTGTGTGCCACACCGCTTACTCTAGTTTCTGATATTTAACCCGCGATCACTAGCGCGGGGTGTTCTGTACACCCCAGCAACAAGAAAATCCTCCCAGGATTCTAAAAAGAATGCGCAGAACCCCGATTTTTTCTGTAGCTGCACATTTTAGGTCATTGAGCCTTCAGGCTTGATACAACCCCACTTTCTCGAACGATTGGAATGTAATGACCTTCAAAAGTTTATCTGGGGGTCTGATAACTCCCGCGAGAAGTAGAACATTTGTATACAGTCTGCAAAGAATGTTTGGAAAATGATTAAAATATTATTTTTCTACTTTCTACTATCATTATTTCATTAATTGTAAAGTATATTTATTACTGGTATATACGTTTTATATACTAGTTTATGAGAAAATATAAAATTATGTGTTTTAAAATGAAAATTTTGTATGTTTAGTTTAAATTAATGTTAGTCTCATTTGTATGCAATAAATTTAACAATTTTATTTGTAAAGCATAAAAAACATCTTGTACTTTATAAATATGTATCATAATGACTTAATTTTATTTTCATAATTAAATACACGTGTTAAAAAAGTTTGGGATGTTCTCTACACCCCGCGAGTGACAACGGTAGCAAAAACAGGCGCCAGTGACCGCGGGTTAAAAGCTTCCTAATTTGCATCTTTCATTCATGCTTTACGTCTTGGTTTGGTTGGAAAAGAGTTGCCATTAATTCTGGCCCCAAAGAACCCAAAGGACATGTTAATGAAATGACGCCTGAGCCCGTCACAGCTTGATAATACTAAGAACAAGTTTAATAATTATCAGTGACTTCATGGGCTTGTCATACATAAAGTTATATGCAATAATTAATACTTGTCTTGATAATCTGTATGGTTTATAATTAATCCCTTAAATGCCGATTAAAAATTTAGTGATTCGATCTCCAATGCCACCGGTTTTCAAGTAGTCGAGCGTATGTGGTGTATTGGGGAGAGGATAGAAAAGGAATAAAAATAAGCAAATCCTCTGAAATAAGTAAATCCTTCGCGAAAGATCGTACTTCGGAAAGACGTATATAAACGTCCGGGACAATTAATTCACTGCTGAGTTGAACGATTGCATACGCCTGGGACACTTCAGAGGTTAAAGTCGTATTGTAGGTTTAACGTCAAAATAAAGTGTTATTGAATTCACAAAAATCGTTATTGTATGGAACGGTAGAAGCACAATGAATATTGTGATTGAATAATTTGTCGCAAATATTGAAAGTTTGAGAAACACTGTCTTAGTGCCAAGATAGGTAGAAAGTATTTTTGCAGTCATTAAGTAAGTAATAGTAATAAAATTGTTATAGTCATAAAATTGACAATTTTATAAAATAAACCCATCTTTTTGATCCAATATTTTAACAGCGACACTTATTCTGTGATTGACGGGTTTACTCGTCATCGCTCGATTTCCATGGCAGCCTAAGTTAGGCGCTTTCAAGCGCCTAACTATGGCTGTCATGGAAATCAAGGTTAAAGCCGTTAAAGGTTATGGCCAAGATTGAAAGGTTAAAAGCAGAAAAAGTCAGTAATACTGTTTTATAAACATACAGAATAATACCTTATATATTTGCTTTATTTAATATCTTAAGTACTCTTTAAAAATATCTAATTCTCAGACTACGTTTTTAATACGTTATAACTTCAATTTATATTTTCAAGCTTCAAAAATCGATTTTAAATTCCTTTATAATTTCTATGCCTTATAAAAAAAATCTTTCACTGCAGCTACAGAGTTAATGTATTATGTTTTAATATCCTTGTGTGCTTTGGATTAGGTTATTTTAAATTCAATTTTGTTGTATGCTTTGCAGCTTTTAAGGAAAATAATTAAAATATATCCTTTTAAAAGGGAGCAATCTTTTATTTAACTTTTCAGTTATACAATTCTCTAAGCCCAAGAGATATTTCATACGGTTGTAAAATTAATTAAATTAATCAAATATTTGAACTGTGAGTGCAATTCAAACACTTGTGGTGAAAAAACACTTCCTGGGAGAAAAAATTGGAAAACCAATGCGCATACAGTTCATTTTACACAGTAAAAAGATTTTACAAGAAGAAAAGCTTATGCATATCTGCTTGGGTTTAATTTCGTGTTTAGAATTTGTAAAAAAATTATAAAATGTGTAAAAATTAGAGACGATACTTTCCAAATAAATGGATATTTCTGGAGATTTTTGCAGTTTGAAAAATCTTCTATTACTTAGGCGTAGTATTTAGAATTTTAAGCAGAAAAGAAACTAAGAGTTGATAAGGTTTGAAAATAAATAGTCTAATTGAGCGCAGTTTTTTTGTTAATGCTTTTGTTCCTTTAAATTAAATTTAAAAAAAAAAATTAGTTTCCTTAATTTTATTTTTTAAAATCTCTGCATAAAAGCATTTGAATAACTTATAACAAATTCATTTGGTTGCAATAATGGCAAGTAATTTATACCAATAATTTATTACTTTCATTATATTTAGTATCTTTCGCATTACTTTAATTAAAGTAATGTGAAATTTGCATTACATTTGCGCAATTTGTATACTTAATCCTTACTAAACATGTATATTGGTTATTGGTATTCCTCACCGTCATATTCTGCAAGGCAAATTTCTATACTGAGATAAGAGTACTACTCTAATTTTTAAGGGAAATTTAGCTTTCAAAAAATGACCAGGTTTGAATAAAAGCTGCTCTTCGAGATGCAATATACGGTTATGTTGCCTACACCTATATACCTGTCATAAAATTTACTCTGATACATATTGTCAAGATAATAATAACCACATTCAAAAAGCATGGACTTCAAAAAAAAAAAAGAATATGGCAAATCTAGAAGATGTGAGCAGGGTTACCAGATTTGCAACTTCATCGTCTTTTATGATAGATTTGGTGACAAATTTGGCAAAACATTAAGTGGCCAAGGAACTCGCAAGAAGTCTCTAGAATCAACCTTTTTGAAAATTTCCATGAAACTATGTAAGGGACCTTTAAGACGAAGTTTCATGCAGACGAGATTAGGATCTGCATTGCATTGTCCACCATAAGACAGAGATAATATCTGTCTGAATTACTGATAGTTGAACAGTTCTAAAGAGCTCTTTCTGAAGCCATGTAAAACTTATTTACAATTAGTGAAATTTGCACTATTTTAAAAATTCTGGTACAGTATTTTTTTGTATATATACGTCGTTTTTTTTTTCGAGTAGTCATTTGTTTTTACTTGTCTATAAGTAAATCTGTTACTATTCAAATATTTATAGTTGTTGGCTGCTTTTCCCTCACTCAAATTTGCGACAATATTAAAAAAAATAATAATATAATACTTTTATATTTTATTTAAAGAAAAATCGAGTTTTTAATGATAAGACTTATGTACGAAAATTTAAAAGAACAGGAAACTCAAAATGATAAATTATCTCATTACTCATCGGTCTTAATCTCTTGTGCAAGTCTTTGAATATAGTAAAATACAGGATTTACAAATATTGGTGTAATCCTTTGTAGTACAATTAACCATGAAATATAAATGTATTAAAATGTTTCAAATTTAATTATCTGTCTCTTTTTCAAAATAATCCTTTCCATCCCCGCTCCCTTCGAAATATCATTATCTAAGAAATTTGATAGTTACACAGAAGATTGTTCGCTCTTAATGAAAACGATTTTGTAATTCGTTTTCTTATTTGCGTTTTAAAATAAAACTTTGGCAACTTCAGAATAATCGTCTGCTAAGATTTGCTTTTGATTGGATTGTAAAAGATAAGATTAATTTAAAAAGGAGTCCTAAAATGATAAATGGCTCAAAGGTTACATAAATTTGACCGTGACTGAAAATTACTAGTCACGACAGCAATAGTTAATGTGTTACTTTATAGTGCCACGCTAATAAACAATCATTCATGCACTCGCTCACGAATAAGTTGTGAAGAAAAGAAATTGTTCTTATAGTTTGTAAATATTACTTTGTTTTCTTTTGGCTGAAAACTTTTTAACCAATCTCGTAAAATGATGATTACGAACAAAATCAACAAAGCTAATGAGGATAGTAATCGCCATTCAAATCTACAATTAACTGCCAGTGCTTTGGCAACTTTTCAATCCCTTATGTGAAGAACTGTGGGGTGCGCAAGTCTAGAAAGAGATCGACCTCATTTATGACCTCGTTACTTGAACGGAAGATTATGCCATCAGGATGCAGCTGCACATGTGAAAACAGGTAGTACTCAGAAGGTGCCATGTTTGGGCTGTATGGTGGGTGATACATCAAATTCCACTGCAGTGTTTAGAGTGCTCAGCTGGTCATCGTACTAACATGTGTCTGGGTGTTATCTTGATGAAAGAGAACTACCTTTCACTGAACTCTTTTTATTTTTGTTTCGATTTTCACGAATGGCATTGCTGACTTTGATTAGCATATTGTTGCATATTGTTCTTTCGATAGTTTGCCTGATTTTCAGGTACTCCTTTTAAATAATTCCTCGACATTCCCTCCAGATACAGAAAAACACCATCTTGTTAGCGTTCGCCTTGCATCCGAACCTGAAGATTCCCTGGGTTATCAGCACCCTTCTTAACGGCTTGCATTGTTGTAGTACATCCATTTTTCATCACAGGTCGCAATTATGACCAGAATGTTCTCTTTTCCTTTGATTTCTCAGTAGAGCCGTGGCTGCGGTTGCCGATTGGTATAGGTATGGGATCGTGGCTTGCCTTGTCACGAGTTCGAGCCCAGTACCACTAAAGACCCGCCGTGTAGGGCAGCGATGCACGTTAAATCTGTCGAGAGCTGAAACGTCCTCCCGTTGGTGTGGTGTGGTAGTTAAGAGAGGGTGGAGTGGCAGCTTAGGTGTCGTCCACGTCACTTGACCATGGTTCAAAATCACGTGGTCCGTCGTCAAAAGCCTTCGTGTAGTTGAACAGAGTGACGTTAATATTCAATCAATCAATCAAATTCTCAGCACAGCCAGAGAGCCGCTTTTCTTATGATTTTGTCTTCAGCAGTCAGTGAGGCTCCCAGCTGTTTAACCTAAATGTTAGATTTATGCACTTGAGAGCATTAACTATTGTTTTTTTTTTTTGACAAATTTCTAAATCTAACGCAATTTTTCGTGTTGAAACATTTCTGTCTTGATCAATGATGTGCTTTAACTAGTCACAATCAACCTTGATAGGGTGACCAAAATGTGGTTCGTCTTCAGTGTTGAAATGTTCTGCTTTAAACTTTCGAAACAAACCTTTTGCGGAAACACACTACTGAAACCCTTAGAAACCTTTAGAAACAGTACTGAAACCTAAACTTTCACACATTTTTTGTGGCATTCAGTTGCACTGAGTTTATATCGGAACTCATAGTACGCAATCTTTCTGATCTGTTGACGTGATAGCTCCATTTTAAACACTATTTTGCTGCACACGATAATAAAGTTTTGACAACAAATTACA
Source organism: Trichonephila inaurata madagascariensis (assembly GCA_019973955.1). Classification (NCBI taxonomy): domain Eukaryota; kingdom Metazoa; phylum Arthropoda; class Arachnida; order Araneae; family Nephilidae; genus Trichonephila; species Trichonephila inaurata. Next base: position 227,196 of record BMAV01017827.1, on the reverse strand, counting down.
GAGCCATGTAATTCTAACTTTTTGATTTAAAATTCATAAATCCGTTTGGAGAAAGATAAATTACCACTGGAATGGCGGATGTTGGTGCGCAAATATCTCCCCTTTTGGGGGAAAACTTCTTACTCAACCTAATAAAATCATTTAATTATTGATATAGATTACTAATGAGCTTGTACCATATGTAATGTATTACATACAAGACAAATAATAAAATTTAAGGCATTCACAAAGCCATCAATAAATATCAGTTCTCGTTTTGACAAGTATAGAAACATCGTAGTCGAGTAGTCAGGGTCGCAAACTCGTGGTCGGCGTTGTTTCTGTCGTGCCGTAAATTTGAATCCTGGTACTACTAAAGATTTATATTATACAGGAGTGAATCTCTCTCTCTCAGGAGTATCTAAAACTATCTAAACTTCAATACGTAATGTTGTTGTGATATAGTAGTTTGGGGAATGAGATTCCAGCTCATATATCGTGCGAGTCACTTGAAAACGGTTCATATTACATGGGTCGCAGTAGCTTAGTGGTCAGGACCATGGGCACGTGGCTGATGTGGTACTAAGGCTTTTCCCCGGAGCCACAGAACACCAGCTAAGTAGTAAAGGGAATGCACGTTCAAATCAGTTTTTGCTCAAAGTCTCCAAGTCGGCGTGGTGTGAAGGTTAGGGGGAATGGTTGCCAAATCAGATATATTTATCCTCCCTTTGCCGTGGTTCCAAATTATGTGGTCCATGCTGCTCTGTAGGGGGACGTTGATAGACAGTCATTCACTCATGCGTTACGAGGTCAGTTATCAGTTGTTACCGTGCTACCTCAAAGTTGGGGATGTTAATAAACAATTAATGAATTGACATGCATATGTATAGATGTGTTGTTATATGAGTAATGAAAACATAACGTATATAGTTATTTTGAAAATAAGCATCGGATAACAATGATAGAGAATGATTAACAACACCTTAAATACCAAACATCTGCAGTGCCACCGTTTTTCGCACACGTGCGTATGAAGTGTTTTGGAGGGAAAATCCTCATTAAGTATATACTTCTCTAAAATAAGTAAATCCTGCACAAACACCGTCAAGGTCACTTTATTTAACTTCGAAGCATTGGAGATAATTTCACTGATAGACGTGCAATGCGAAGCATCGAACATTGGAAAGGCTACACGCCACGGGCAGTTAACGCACATGTTGAACTAGGCGTATACATACGCTGGGGACAGTTGAATGGTTAAGTTAACTGTGTCTTAATGACTTTAAATAGTTCGTTTTTGAGAGTTAACAATTAAATATGCATTAAATGGCATCCTAGTGTTCTGTCCTATATTCAGAATACGAAATATATCATCAATATTGGTTCGTATAGTGATCTTATAGAAAATAATAATTAACAAGTAATATAAAAATTTAAGTCAATTCCTACTTAGGTCAACAAAGAAAAATTTTATTTTAGTTACTTAAATTTAATTAATTAATATTTGAAGAACTGTATCAATGCCAAGTGTCATCATCTACACGTTTAAAAGAATACATTTGAAGCCAAGAAAAAAAAATCGTTAGAAAACTTACAGGGACCATATGTTTAAGCTAGCTCTAACTTCGTCGGTTGATTGATTGAATATTAACGTGGCACTGCTCAGCTGCACGAGGGCTTTTGGTGACGGACCACGTAATTTTGAACCATGGTCAAGTGACGTGGACGACACCTGAGCTGGCACTCCCTCTCCTAACTACCACACCACACCAACGGTAGGACGTTTCCGCTCTCGACAGATTTAACATGCATCGCTGCCCTACACGGCGGGTCTTTAGTGGTACTGGACTGTAACTCGTGACAAGGCAAGCCACGATCCAATACCTATACCATTCGGCTACCGCGGCCTCTAACTTCGTTGGGAATAAAACAGGATAAATAAAAAAAATAACATTTAATTAACAAATTAATATTTGAAAAATCTGAAAAATGTCTTCCATTGCAATTTTAAGAAAAAAAACTTATTTGAACTTCAGTGGATGAATAAATGTATTTTATTAACGATTGAAAAATTGATTTAGACATATATATATATATATATATAGGGAGAGAGGGAACTAACAGTAGAGAGGAATTGTGAAAAAAGAAAGTATAAATCCTCAATAAAAATAAGATATCTGGAAATACACAGAAGCACAAATTCAATATCAAAACACGTGCTGCGTGACTCTGATATGGTTTTTCGACGCAATATTTATAATCCACAAAAGAAAATGGACTAAATTTAATCAGTTTTCTCATTTGGTGCAATAGTTAAAAATGAATAATTTATTGTAATGATTTTTGGCTTGATGCATATTTCATGCTGTTTCAAGAAAAATAATCTCAATTATTTATTTTAGTTTTCGCGATTTGTTATTATGCTTTAAATGTTCTCTTTTATTTTATTAGTTTTCTTAAAGTTTGCAAGAGGACTGTAATCTAATATTTTACGCAACTTATAAAAATCGTTCTTTCGCAAAACAATAAGCCCCATGATTTCAAAATAATCGACTGATGAAAAGTGGTGGAACAAGTATAGAAAAAAAAAGTTTTGTGAATAAATAATAAACTAATCAAATTGTACGTATCTTATTTATTTTCGAAATGAAATTGTCATTTAACATTTATATGTAAGCAATTTTACTTTGAGTAAATTTATATCATTTTAGTTCTGAATTTGAAAGCATTTTTATAATTGATGAAGATTAATCTAATAAGTTGCTTGTAAACATATTTATGCAGTAAAACTTTGATTTTTACTTCGATTTGAATTCAAATTACTCATCATACTTCCATTATAACTGTTTCATGATTTCAACTTTTAAAATGTTCTTCATCTATTTATTTTTAATATTATGACTTTGTGAAACTACTCTTTATGCAAAGTTTATAGGTCCATAACAAAATTTTAATGAAGAATTAACATTTAATATCACTTCTCTTTTTCATATGCAAAAAAGGAAGTAATGACTTGAAATTCAAAAATGTCTCGAATTCTTTAAATATTAGGTAATAGAGGAAAATAATAAATTGGGATTTACATTTTATATATCATTTAACAGTACTTGTGTAATAAGGGGATTTTGAAAATCGAAAATACATCGCCAATTCAAAAAAAAATCACCGTTATTATAATTGCACTCGAACATGTTCTGGATTTGGCTGTATATCGCAGCATTTTGCGATCTTTCATTTTAACGAAATTAATCAATAGTGTAAGTGCATGTATTCATTTATCTAAAATGATTGTAGCTCAAAAATATGAGATCATTTTTTCAAGACCATATAAAGCAATTCATATGCACCATTTCATATGCAAACATAGAAGATTGATATTTTTATTTTCTATGACTACGTATAAAGAAGTATTCTATATTTTTTTTATAATCCTTTTAAATTATACAACTGAATTATTTTTACTGTTATCAAACATATTTAAAATGTAACAGCTTAAGGCAAAATCTACTGCTAGTATCAAGGTTTGAATTAAAAACACTAAAGAAGTATTTTTTACAAAAATACCATTCTTGAAAAACAAAATACTTTTTTTTCTGTATAAAAACAAAACATTTTTTTGTTATCACTCTCACCATTCTTGAAGTGTGCTGCATTTTGATTTTGTTGGGTCCCTTTTAACCTACCAGAACAGCACAAAAGAATAAAATGCGTTGCATTTACATGGCTACATTTTTTCCCCCTTACTATCCAAGATGTTCCTTGGACATTCTAGTCCAGCGAAACGTTGTTGGGCATCTTTTGTGGTCGAGTTCCGTAATTTAGTGGGGCGAGAACCGTGTTATTTATTGTTGGGAGTGTATTCCTCTTGTTTCTCCTTTTTGTCTTGTTTTCCTTTTCCTATCTTTACTTTCGTTGTTTTTATGTTACTTTCCTTCTTTACGAAATGAGAATGGATTTTACCACCTGTACACCTATTTCTAGAATACTTTAAACTGCGGTCTTTCATTGGATTTATTTATTTTTTAAAGAATACTCTCTAATCAGGTCTGTGGCTCTAAAAAGTACCTTTATATATAAACTAATTATATATATGTATATCATTTTTCAATTAGGGTACCTGAACAAAGAGATTTGTAAAATAGTATGTTCTTTTAAAAACCATACTAAGCGTAAAATTTAAAAGTTAATGTTACGACTTATAAGAAAAACTTTGACTAAATGGTTTTCACAATTTTTTGGGTTGCCCCTTATATGTAAAACAGTTTTTATGCTCAAAATACCAAACGTGTATATGTTTTTACTGAAAGGCACAGGTTTTTACGGATTTTAAAATGATACTCTCCTGAAATAGTTGGCATACACACAAGAAATTTGACTTACAAATATGTAAACAACGTATAACAAAAGTTGGTATGGTTTTTATAATGTATAACGTGATTGATACTTATAAAATACTTTTTAAAATGAATGTTTATTGAAAATTCCTTGAAAAATGCATAAATTCTAAATTCAATTACTTATAATAGATAATAAGTACTGCTTGGATTCACAAAAATGTGTACCCACTTGTGTTACCTGTATTAATAACAACAGTCAGAAAAAATATCAAAGCATTTGGTACAATAGTAAAAAGACCCAGAGCATTTTAAATGAAAAGAATTTTATGATTCTATCTTTATGTGTGTGAGATAAATAAGTTTAAAGAATTAAATTCGTATTTGGATGTGAATACAAACTGAGAGAAAAACCATTGTAGTTCTGAGTTTGTTTTTTAATATAAAGCATTTTTTTATTCAGTCACATTAGAGAAAAATATACGACTAGTAAATCATGCTAAGAAAATTAATTTGTGATCTTTTGAACAATTTTTTTCCAATTGAATCACATTTTGCGTATGCGCTTAAATTAAATAAAAATAATCAATCCATCAAAACTTTCAATCAAAATATAATCGGGAAAAAAAGTAACTCAAGTAATTTTATGTCAGATTTCACAAAAGGAAGGTTCTAGAACAAGGGTGTCAAACTCAAAGGCTGACATGGGCCAAATAAACAGGGTTTATTTTAAGGAGAGTCGTAAAGAAAATTAATATTCATAGAAGTGTAGATTTATTTCGAATAATTCATTGTAATAAACATATATAAAATAAGAAAAAATTAATATTCACGTCCTGACACTTGACATCTCTTTTCTGCCACTTTGTTTTTTTAATTTTATTTTAGGGGAAATTTTGATATTTTATCAAATACCGGTTGATTCAAAATTAGTCTGGTCATTTTTAAAACGTATAACTGTTTATGATGAACTTCTATCGCTTTACTACTAGTTTTATTTTAAAAATGAAACATTTAAAATACTAATCTAACCATTTTTGTTAGTGAGAGTAAATTATAGTGCTGAAATTATATCCTAAAAACCTGGAACGAAATTTTACACCTTTTGAAGGATGATTGTTCAAATTCTGCAAAAAATAAAGCATTTAAAAATCAAAAAAAGACATTTTTCTTCTGCATTACTCTCTAAACTTCAAAAAGACATAAAATTTGGCTACCAATCAAAAGATTCAGGGGAAAAAATTTGAACGAAAGGAAATCCTTAATAAAAAAGAAAATAGAAGCTGAAAATAATTATCGTTTTAGAAATTCCTTTGCCTTAAAAAATTATGGCAAAGAAACTATAGATATAGCAATCAACAATTTAACATCAGCTAAAGAAAATTGGATATAAAAAAGTAAATTTTGCAGATTGTCATCAAATGTCTGATAAGACCATTAAAAAACGAAGAAAACCTTCTTGGCCTCTGTATTTAATCTTATGCAAAGGTAGATACAAAACATGGTTGACTTCGATGGAAACCCTTTTTCATCTGTCATCTACAACTGACAAAATGAAGATGCAATATATTTAACGCAGAAAATGTCGACAAATAGTGTAAATAATTTATATCTGGATGTGTAATAAGTTAATATTATTTTTGTTGTATTTATTTTATGTTAAATTTGTATTATTCGCTAGCAACGCCGTTCCTTACATTATAATGGCGAGTTAACAGAAACATAGCGAAATGTTTCTGTTAACTGTAAAAATGTTCTGTTCTGTTCTGTTTCGAGCCAAATTAACATCGATTTTGGCAACCCTGTTGGCAACTTGGCGATTGATTGTATGGTGCAGAAGTTGATATGCTGTAGCGCCACCTGGAGGGGAGCTGAAACAAAGAGTATAGCACAATAACATTTCTCCGCAAAAATAATAGATATACATGCCAATTTTCATAGTCATTGGTTGAACTGTGTTGGAATGATGCGGTTTCATATATACAAACATCGATTTTTATATAGATATATACACGGGCGTGAAAAGATACGAGAGAGTAAAAGCAAACGAGAGATTGCTATTAGATGATACTACTATCTTTCTTTAACAACGGATTTGAAAAGAATAATGCTAGAATTCCTAAGGGATAATTAGGATAAATTGCGTTACAGTCTGATAAATGCACATCCTCTCAAATTTACATTCCAATTACCTCATTGTTAACAAGCATTATCATTGTAATAAGTTAAGTATTATCTATTTGGTACTCATTAGCATTATTTCATTAATAAAACATTTTTAAATGAAGAAACAAAGGGCAAATGGATTAAAACAAGTTTATGCATGTAAGTGTAATTATTTGATTGATAAATATCATGTTTGTATTCATGAGATATTAATATTAATTACCATGTATATATTTAACGCATACAAAACTAGATTATGCAATGAGTAGAATTAATTTTAAACATAATCATTATTTAAATGAAAATCAGAAAAAAAGATGCTCTAGAGGTATTAGCTAACAAGTGAACATTTTATTTTATTTGTTTATGAAATATTTCCAATAATTTGTTTAGCTTTAGTGTATTAATTCTTGTGTGATAACCATTGGAAGGATTAAAGGGTATAATACAAGTTAATAAATTTGATTTTTAGAAATGTGATTTATAATGAGAGATTTTGTATAAACATAACTGTAAATATGTAATCAATTAAACATCTCTCGTATTATTACTTAATCTTTAAAGTAAATATTATTTTTATATTCACTGCTACATTGTATAAGTTAAATGCAAGGTAATTGAATTTAACAAGAAAATAACAACTCAATTTTTTTTTCCTTCTCTATATTTCTTAGTATCTAAATTTGTTTGAATGTAAAATTTTAAATTTATTTTCATAAATTAATATAAGTTTGATCAAAAACCAGTAATATAAAAAAAATTAAAGTAAGTTCCATATTTGGTCTACAAAAAATTATTTTAGTTAGTTAAATTTAACTAATGAATTATTATTTGAAAAAAACTTTATTAACATCAAGTGTCATCCACTACAAATTTGAAATAATGTATTTGTACTTGAGTGAATGAAGAAAAAGTATTTTTTTTATAAACTACTGAAAATTTAAACAAGATATATATATATATATATAAGAGTGAGAATTAAATAGTAGAAATTGAATAAAATGAATATTTTTATGAAAAAATAGATGGTTTTCTTCGGTAATATGAATTTACTTCAGAACTTTACTAAAAACATAAATGCTATGAATTGGAAGTATTTTTAAAATGTAAAGTTGATTCTTTTGTTAATATATCAATGCCTCTCATTTTCCTTTCTCCGTGCCTAGCGATATCCTGGTAAACTTTCTCTACTTTTGACATTCCTATCCAAATGTTACTTTGTTTTGTGTTAAATATATAAAAAACAAATATTTTATTTAAAAATTATTTGGATTTATATAGCGTAATTTAACAACATTGATGATGTATGGATCCACATTTGAATCTGGCAGTAAGGTGTTCCAGGCTTGTTCCAAGTTTCACCTATTGCCGGCTTCCTCTGAACATATTGTGGCCGCGGTAGCCGAGTGGTATAGGTATCGGATCGTGGCTCGCCTTGTCACGAGTTCGAGCCCAGTACCACTAAAGACCCGCCGTGTAGAGCAGTGATGCATGTTAAATCTGTGGAGAGCTTAAACGTCTTCCCATTGGTGTGGTGTGATAGTTAGGAGAAAGGTGTGCCAGCTCAGGTGTCGTCCACGTCGCTTGAATATGGTTCAAAATTACGTGGTCCGTCGCCAAAAGCCCTCGTGTAGCTGAACAGTGCCACGTTAATATTCAATCAATCAATCAACCCCGAACATGTCCTCGTTTGTTTGGGGTTAGCTTTGGAAGACAGCCATGCGTGTCCATTTCTGGTGCTGGACTTTGCTAGGGTTAATGGTCTCATGGATCTGATCTAGCTGCCACTAGATCCTGATTGATTATACAGAAGCACACATTTTATAATGCTTTACATTGTTTGGAAACTGCACAAACATACCTTATGCAGCATAATCTAAATGACACAGTATTTTCTTCTCTGCATAAAGTTGAAAAATGACTCCTTCAAATAAGGAATCATATTTGCCAAGCATCTATTAACCAGCATTTTGAAATTTCCTGTTAAACGAACGTTATAATTCGCTCATAGTATAGTTTAGCTAATAAGAGTAAGAAGTGTGTAACTTATAACTGTGTGAATATTTTTGTGTAGTTGCTTATAGTATTCCCGAAAAGTGCAACAAATTTGTATTTAAAAAAATACTCCAATATAAAGAATTAACGAATAAAATGTTCGATTTCAATGAATTCGTTAAATCGGGGTCCCGCAAAACTGTATTATCTATTATGTAATTATATGTAGTACCCAGAACAAAATAGTTCGCCAATTTTTTTAAAATATATTCCCAATATTAAAAGTTGCAGTGCCTTAAAATAGAAGATATATGTGGGTCAGTAAAAATTTTTAACTTTTCTGTGATAAAACTGCTTTAAATGAAACTTTGCAAGTCTGAAAATATATTACACAATTCAATACTTTAATCATATATTAATAACTTTAATTTCAAATTTACGTTCTTCTTTCATTAATACTTAACAAACTTTTCTTCTCTACAAGAACAGATTTTTCAATTCAAATTTGCAACTTAATATTCCATTTTTATTACGCTAATGTCAGATTAATTAAATTTATTCATAGAAAACTTTTCAGACAAGTAAGGCACAATCGTTCACATAACAAGCCAGAAAATAAATAAATCAGAGTAAAGCAATTTGTATGCCTTCGAAGATTAAAACTAAAGTTTTAAAATATATTACATATCCGGGGTAATTATATGTCAAGTATCACACACACATAGTTGTGACAGGTGCAGTTGTTATCACTCTACAAAGTGTTAATAGAAGCGTAACTAATAGAAACCTTGCTTTTGTCATATTTGAAAAATAAATTGAATTGAAAAGTTTGGTTGTGTATAATTGGAATTATGATATTCTATGAATGAATGTTTTCCTTTTAATGCGTAAAGGAATTCGGATAGTAAGGTTTAAAAATTATGGCACATAAATTGTTTTTTAAATATTGTTTTTCAATTTTTGTGACGTTTTATTTAAAAAACAACGTTGACACTTTAAAAATTGTTGGCTCATATATGCGCTTGGGCAACAAATTATTTGACAATTATAACGATTTTTATGTTCTTAAGGTATTCTGCTACGCGTTGGAATCGGGATTTAGAAAGAGCGTATAAAAGTTGTTTTTTATTTCCATATTTAGAATCATCTGAATTAGAATATACAAATAAGATTGTTAAAAGAATATTAGTACAATAAAAAAAAGAGAAACAACATACTGAAAATCTTCATGAAAACTGCTTCTTATAATAATATTTTACTTACACAGTCAAACATCTATATAACGAACCTCTATATTTCGAATTTTTCTATATAGCGAACTTTTACCTGGAACCTGGAACATTTCACGATTTTCTTCGTAAAATAACCTCTTGATAGCGTAGTGCATTTTCAATATAACGAACTTTTTCGTTTGTGATTCAGTTTCTGTTCTTTCTTTTTTTGAAGTATTTCTAAAACAATTTCAAGTTATTATCTCTTTAACACATTTTATGGTGGTCAAAAATTTTGAAATGGTTTTTTTTATTAGATCCTAATTTGCCGAGAGCAATAGAGTTCTGTATGTTTCATCCAAGATTTGCAACCTTTAACCCCCATTACCCAGTTTACTGGAAACATCTTCGATATCCTCCTTCATCCTCAGTGGGGTTGTCCCGTGTCTCCGTGTTCTATTTATAAAATAATGAATGTTAATATTACTTGTATGCTTTAAATTATAAAAATGTCTTTAAAACTAATTAATTTTCGTATATAAAGTTATTTTCTTAATATTGAAAATACCGTGCATTCTTCGACATTTTTTTTCTTGTTTTCCTTGCAGTTTTTCTTTCTTTTTTGATGGGTAAGATGGGTTTTGATGGATAAACATATATTAATTTTAAAAAAAATGTTTAAATTATTACTTTTTTCAATACATAGTGTTTATGAATTTAAAATTTGTTTTATGTGGTTTATAAAGTATATTAAAAGATGAACCTCTATATAATGAATTTTCCACATAAGAAACTTTTTTTCTGGGATTTAGTTACTTGGTTATATAGATGTCCGACTGTATATAGCTAAGCCTTCTGTAAAAGGCATATGTAATTTAGAAACGGATTTATTCATATTTTATCATTTTAGAATAGATAAATTGTATAAAAAAAATGGTTTTTATTTCAATTGATGATAACTCTTAAAATAATGAATTTTTTTCAAAAATCCTATTTAAGGCTCTGGAGAAAACTCTTAGGAATAATCTTATTATGGAAACATTTCTCATAAAAGGATATTTTGAAAGTACCATTTTTTTCTCGATTTTCTGCTGATAAATTACATTTAAATAATTTTTATTTTATTAATATTTTTAAGCAATTTTACATATCATAATTCCGGTGACTCGAAATATCACAATATATATATATATTACGCAATCTTTAAAAACCACGGTTCCGAATGCTTTCAGATGCCTTAAGGTATTCGACTACCCTAAAATCATGATTTTTTTCAAAAATATTTTATGATTTTCTTTTATACGCCGTCTTATTAGCTTAATAAAAATACCAAGTTTTTTTTTATTTTCCATTCACTAGAACAAAAATTACAAGTGTTTTAGTAAGAGCAGATGCCATAACTTTACACACGATGTCAAACATTAAAGTGCGTTTGACTCGAAATGTGTTTTTTTTAAAGCTCAAACGGGGGCAGCGATTACTCAAAAAGTTTTGAAAATAATTAGCTGACATTTTTGTGTATATTCTGCGTAACAGTAAAAGTGTTTTGACCTTCAGATGTATCAATCACTATTTTATTTCAAAATTTGCAGTCGTTTATGTGAATATAATTCCTTGTTTTTCTCTTTAAGCAATTTCATATAATCACTAACATAAAGTGCTCTAGTTTTTGTAAAAATTAAAATATCTACTACCCTGAAGGTCATTTCAAACATAAATAACAAAGTAACACATGAAAATTGAAAAATTAAGAATCCGTTTATGAAATATTTGTACGGAGTGGGCCCCCCGTTTATATAATTTTTTGTACATTTTCACCAGTTTTTTTCCGATTTTAATAATAATAATAATTTTTTTCTGTGTTAAATTTTAGGATTTTTTTCTTAAAATACACTAAATAAATCTAAATATCACAAAAAAGTTCCCATATTTCCATGTTTTCAAAAAAAGCTGTTGCAAGTAGTTGGATACCTTAATGTATCCGACTACGTTCGGAACCGTGAGTTTAAAAAAGGGCATAAATGGATAATTGTCATGATATTTAGTGTCACTTAGGTTAGAATACATGTATAAAATAATTTCAAGGATATTTTAACAAAAAAATATATTTAAATACCATATTTTGGAAAAAAATTAACTTAGAATAATTCTTTTTCTAAATGTTCTTCTTCTGTAAAAAATGTTTTTATTATAATAATATTTTGCCTGTGTATAGCTCAGATCTCTCTACAACGGCTCAACTAGAATGTTTGAAAAATTCACATTATTTTCAGAGTTACCACCAATTTAAATAATAATTCGCGTTTTTTTCTTAAAATTGCTCCGCTCTGTTGTCGTAAAATATGAGTAAACCCACTTCTAAGTTATATATTTCAAAAATTCTAGTTGAGCCACTGTACAGAGGTCTGAGGTATATACAGGCAAAATAATATTACAATAGAAGCATTTTTCACAAAAGGAGAACATTTGGAAAAAAAATTATTCTAAGTTAATTTTTTGCCGAAATATTTTATATAAATTTTTTTTTTTTTTTGTCAAAATGTCCTTAAAACAATTTTATACACATATTCTAATCTAAGTGATACTAAATATCATGAAAATTATCCATGTATGCCCTTTTTTAAAATCATGGTTCCGAACGTAGTCGGATACCTTAATAGCAAAATGTGAAGTAAGTTTTTCTAACAATACTTAAATTTATTTCAGAAGTTTAAACTTTATACCCTGATCTGTGATGACGTGTTGACACTTCTCTCTACATCTACAATTAACTCTTCACTCATATGAGAGCTTTTTAATACCAATATATTAGACATTGGGGGGAGATCAAAATATCTTTTCTACAGAATTTCAAAGTCTACCTATGCAGAAAATATGTTCTCTGGTACATAGACTAAGAGAAAAATAAAACAAAAATAATTAATTTTATGTTAAGTACTGCCACAAAGGGGATAACATCTAGATATATATTTGAGATTTAGCTTCGTTTAGAAAGGTCAAAGTAATTTTAATTTTAAAAAAAAGTAAGTATTCTAGTATTTTTAACATTTATTGCAATTGATTTTATAAGAAAAGAAATACATCATTTACATTTTACAGCCTGCTTAGAAAAATTAATTATTACAAACCTACTGTCGAAATGAAAGTACACGATGCAGCAGAAAACAGAAAAAAGTTTGGTTCGGACTCATTCGACGGTGTGGACAGAGATATTTGAGGTTATGCTGTATGTTTTATTCTATTAACTAATCAGTACTCATTTATCAATCAGTACCATATGGTATTTTTAGTTACTTATATTGTAGGAAAATAATTTTATTTTCAGTCTAACATTATTTAACCCAAATTGAGTATTTTCCCAAATTCAGCATTTTTAAAATTCAACCCCTTTGTGACAATATTAAATTTTTACATTATTTTATCTTAATATCCGTACCATAGAACATTCTTCCCTCATAGGTAGGCTACGATTAACATTTTTTTTTTTCTAATTATAATCATGATCTACAGCAGGGTTGTCAAATTCGCGGCATTTTTGCGGCTCGTTCAATATATTGACACACAATAATATGTAATATAATACCCAAACTTTTCTCCATAAATAGGAAAGATAGTGGTGGAGTAGATATGTCAAGTGTTACGACAAACATATTAAATTTTTCTTGTTTGTTATATATGTTTATTATATTGCACTATAATAAAACCTACCTTCTATAATAAAATCTACGTTTCTGTGCATTTTGATTTTCTTTGCTGCCCACCCTAAGTTAAACCTTATTTATTTGGCTCAAGTCCCTTTAAGTTTGACACCCTGGATCTACCGCAGTAAGCATGAAATAGCATTTTTCAAAGACAACTGAAAATGCTGGATAACAGTATCAACAACTAGGAGCTTGATCATAAATCTGTTCGATCACCTCAGCCCGACTTTATTATTATTTCCTATTATCATCCACAGTTACAGAACTCAAATTGTTACAATTGTGAACAATACCAAACAAACCATCCCTCTCTTTGTTATTTACACAATATGATAGGATGGAAAATTTGCTGGAGAAAACACATTTTAGAGAAAAATATTTCAAGCACAAAAGAAGAAATTATTTTTATCCATATAAGAAACATAAATAAACAAAAATAAAATTCCATATTACACAGCGAAGAAAAGAGTAAAAGTTTTTAAAAGAGATTACATGTTCAACAATCCTAAAAAAATTCTAAAACGTTTTTCTAGCGATATTTTGTACTTTTCGTTGCTTACACTTTCAAAAATCAACCGAGAATTGAAAAAAAAAAACATGGCGTAAAAAAAGATGTAAAGCCTAGGATGATACAAATTTTAAAATAATATTTTCCTTTTTACATCTATTCTTCGAGACCTTTTTCTTTTCAGATTTCGTTTTATGAAGGCTTATGCTTCCTTAAGGATTTTATTTTTCGAGTAACGTCGAATACAGTTTCAAAATTTTTTCTTAAACATTTCTTATATCACATTGGTAAAAAAAAATAGTTTATTTTTTTCAATCTAATTCAATTTATTACAATCCAATTTTACTAAATTAAAAATAAACTACCTTAAAATATACCTTTAAATATTAAATGGCCATTTTAACTCTTAGAATTAATACATAATTAACTAAAATGACGCTAAATAGTTTTTTTATGGTTTTTTTTTTTTTTAATTTTCTGATTTTTAATCAATGTGATTTGTTTGATGTCATTTGTATCTAGAAAAAGTTATAAAGTCATATGTTTAATTACGAAACACATTTTCGGAACTATTATTTCGTAACTTGAACATTTATTGTATATATATATATATGTGTGTGTGTGCGTTTTTTATGATCTTGTATGACTTCACGATTGCATCAAAAAATATTCATATATTAGACTTTTCCTGCAGATTTTAAAATGACAGGACTTACGGTATCCGAAAACGTTCGGAGCACTTTTTTGACAAGATAACATATTTAAATATTATAAATACTTTTTCAGAACTCAATAGCAATAAATACTAATATTTAACCAACAATATTTAAAATAAATTGCCTAAATTTTTTAAAAATCACAATTATATGTGAAGTTTTAGCAATGTTTTTGTAAAACTTCAAAGTAATTAGAGAAAAACGTAATAAACTTATATTTGTAAAAGTATTACCGAAACAAATTAGAGATACATTTTTCCAGAGAATATACCAAAATTTTAATGTTTTATTAAAATTTGAAAATTTTAGAGCTGATTGAGTAAACATTATAAAAAAAAGTAACATTCTTTATGAGACCATTATTTAAATAACCGGCCCTTACTCAAAAAGCATTCACACAATAAGAAATATTTTAGTACATTATCTGGAAAATAACATACATATCAGATTCAAAAAATTTTTTTGAAATACATTTTTAATATTTTGCGTTATCAGACTCGCCACGATAAATTTTGAACAATTTAAATACCCACTTCTGGTAGATCAAAGACCCACTTTCGGTTTTCGTAACTTTATAAAATTGATTGTAACTTGGTCTCTAGGTAGCGTAGAATCTAAACAAAGTATGTTTTGTAAAGCCAAAAGATAGCTCAATTCGATGAAACAACAACAACAACAAAAAAAGATGAATCTCTGTCTTGACTGAAATTTGTCATTACAACATGTTCGGATACCTTAAATTTTGAAAACAGAAGTATATATATTTTTTTCTATAGTTTCCGAACTATACCCCCTATCCCTTGTCAGTCGACTGCCTCAAAAACCATTCTTAGTGGATCTCTACTCAAGAAAATAAACATTTTTGCCAAATTTGAACTAGATCTTATAATTCTTATAATTCAAAAACGCAAAGTTGTGTCTGTGACAACCCTGTACCCTCTTAGGGAGTCGAGTTTCGAAAATCCCCCGTTCTCAGAAAGCCTCTTCCCTACAATAAAAAACTGCCTGCTGAGTTTAAAGTCTGTTGGATTAAAAGAGTTCATGATACCTGCGGATAATTCAATGAGTCCCTATTCTCCCATGAATATAATTCTTATCATTAAAAATTAGAAAAAAACTGTTATTAAATGTTTGGGCTACCATTTCAAGTTTCCATTGTTTTTTTAACCTACGCTCTTTAAAGTATAGGTTGTCCATATTCATGCATATATGTAATGTTTTAATTCAATAGAAGCTAAGCATTTAGTTATTTAAAAAAAAAAAACAACTGGTGGTGTATATTAAAGTGTCGCTCTAAGACAGTGTTTCTCAAACTGTGGGGCGCTCCCCCCTTGTTGGGCGTGATAACACTTCGAGGGGGGCGCGAGCATACCGAAAAGTCGAAAAAAAATATTATTTAAAAAATTATTAAATTTACTAAAAGTAAACACAAACAAAATACTTTCTGATACAATAATAATTATAATACACATTTACAATGATATAATACACTTATAAATGTATCAGTACGGTACACTACATTTTATTATTAATTTAACAATACTAAGTTAAAAACATGTTTGATAATTACCAGTGACCTCATGGGCTTGTATTAACACTTATCTTGATAATTTGTACGGTTTATAATTAATTCCTTAACGGTCGATTAAAAGTTTCGCGATTCGCTCCCCAATCCACCGTTTACTACGTAGACGAACGTATTTTGATGCTTTTTTTTGAAGGGGCAGAATAGGAATAAATAAGCAAATCTGAAATAAATAAATCCATCGCAAACACTGTCTAGGTCCTTTTATTGAATTTCAAAGCCTTCGGAATAACTTTATGAATATTAGTGCCCATAAAAGATTGTACTTCGGCTTGACGTGAATATACGTCTAGAAAATTAATGATTTGGATGTGTGAGACGTTTATATACGCAGGTGGCACGCGAAAGAGTTTACGGTAGTATTGTAGTTTTAGCATCAAAGCATGGTATTATTAAATTCATTTCATTGTATTGTATGGAGTGGGGCGTAATGAAAATTATGATTGAATATTTGGTTGCAAATATTGAAAGTTTGAGAAGCACTGCTCTAAGAAGCTACCCGAGAGCTAATTACTACAAATCTTGTAAGTTTCAGCACCTTTAAAGTGACGAGGATGATCTGAGTTGACATTTTAAATTTCATGTCTCTTTTGGTATGACTTGAACACACG
The DNA here is from genome assembly GCA_019973955.1 of Trichonephila inaurata madagascariensis. Classification (NCBI taxonomy): domain Eukaryota; kingdom Metazoa; phylum Arthropoda; class Arachnida; order Araneae; family Nephilidae; genus Trichonephila; species Trichonephila inaurata. Next base: position 210,390 of record BMAV01017827.1, on the reverse strand, counting down.
GTGAGGTCCAATGGAAGAGTAGTAGCGTATCGCGCTTCCACACCCCAGGTACAGGGTTCTATCCTCGGGTTGGGAAAGGTAAATTCGATCTGTTATCCCTGCAATGGATCGATAAATAAATACCAAGCTTACTTGGGGACTAAAACACTGGGTGTTTGCTTCAGTCGGATCACCTGATCGGGACAGCTGCTCATGCACCTCAGTACCCAATGGTCACTTATACTGAGAAGGACCTAGTAGGTCTTGGCCCTCATGGGCTGTTGAGCCACTGAGTTTCAGTTTGAACACCGGTGGCCGTTGGTCAAGGTAACGGATTCGAGACTGGAGTGTCTTGAATTCAAGCTCAGTACCGCTGAAGACCCGCCATGCAGAGAGGGTCGATGCACGTTAAGTATGTCAAGGCTCAAATGTCCTGTCGTTGGTGTGATGATGATGTTAGGAGATAAGGTTTAAGCTTAGATGCTCCTCCTTGACACCTGATTATGGTTTACAATTGTGAGGTCTGTCTCCAGAAACCCACAAATAGCTGATTAATGAAACGTTAATATTCGTTCACTTGAAAACACGGCTCAACTGCAACAATATGGGCGGCCTGTGGTAGCCTAGTGGTCAAGGTATCGGATCATGGCAAACATGTCATGAGTTCGAGCCCAGTACCACTAAAGACCCACCGTGTAGGGCAGCGATGCACGTTAAATCTGTCGAGAACTGAAAAGTCCTTCCGTTGGTGTGGTGTGGTAGTTAAAAGAGAGGGTGTCAAGTCAGGTGTCATCCACGTCACTTGACCATGGTTCAAAATTACGTGGTCCGTCGCCAAAAGCCCTCGTGTCGCTGAACAGTGCGAAGTTAATATTCACTCACTCGCAACAATATGGGCGACACAATAATATGGTCCGACTAGAACAATGCCGGCCACGAGTTTGCTCCATGACCCCTCATCTGTCGTAGTGGTTGTTAAAAAGTAAAACCTATTGTGTGTGCTGGTTGTATAAAGTCCAACACAGTATTTGATTCTTTATATATAATACTTTCTTACGATGTTTTTACAAAGCTTGTATTGGTTTATAAAATATGAGTTATGTGAAATAAATAACGATATTTATATAATCTTTACAATCTGTTTAAATAAAAAGCACAAAAGCACAAAACAAACTTTTAATATTGTGGTACTTCATAGAATATTGTCTTGGGATTTAAAGTAAGTAACCTTTCTGTAGTGAACGTCTATCTTTCATACATTTCAACATTTAAAGAAAAAAAAAATTGGATCTGAGAAATAAGAATTGATTTTTTTTTTACCATGAACTTTATCTTAAGAAAAGAAAAGAAAAAAAAATAGAAACACTTCTGAAACTCTTTGATTTCATCCATTATTTCTCTAAATTATTTTTTAAAAACCTTTTTGTAAAAAAAAAATATCAAAGGCGTCAGAGAAGGAGAGAAATCCGAGCAATAATTCTGAAAGATGATATACTCAATATTTCTTTTTCTGTTTAAAACAGGAAACAATACATCATCGCTACGTACAATTTGAACGGTAGTTATTTTCTTCTCAAAAGTGTGTTAGGAATTAAATTCTCTCTGAATTTAGAAGAATTCTTAACACTGTCACGCCCCGTAGCCATTTTTTCTGAGAAATTTAATGGTGAAATCGAAAGATTCCAAATTTAGAGAGTATGTTTGAAGTAACAAAGAATCTTAAAATGAGAGTTCAAACAATAGCAATATAATGCATATTTTAGATATATTTAACTAAAAGTGGATGCGGCATTCGACAGGTTATGGTCATGAACTCGTGGTCAGTGTCTTGAGTTGGAAGTCTTGTGCAGTGCTCCTCAAACTTTCAATATTTGCGACCCAATATTCGATCATGATTTCCATCGCATCCCCATTCCTTACAATAACATTGTATTAAATTCAATAATACTACACTTTGACACTAGAGCTTCAATGTTACTTTAACCTTTTAAGTGCCACCGACGTATATAAACATCTCGCTCACCCAAAGCGTTGATTGTCCGTGACGTATATATACGTCTTTCCAAAGTACGATCTTTTCTGTGCACTGCTATCCATAAAATTATTCCGAAGGCTTTGGATTACAATAGAAGAACCTTGATGGTATTTCCGAAGGATTTACTTATTTCAGAGGATTTACTTATTTAAGCCTTTTCTCCCCTTCCCTCCCCCGCAATACATGACATACGCGTGCCTACGTGGAAAACGATGGCATTGGGGAGAGAAACGAGTAACTTTCTATCGGCAATTAAGGGATTAATAATAAACCACACAAATTATCAATACCAGTGTTAATTTCGATATATAATTTTATATATGACAAGCCCATGGAGTCACTGTTAATTATTAAACTTGTTCTTAAATTGGTATTGTTAAATTAATTATAAAGTATATTCTGCAGTACTGATACATTTATAAGGTTATTATACGTATCAGTGTAAATGTATGTAAGTATGTGAGTTATGTTAATCAGTGCAATTACGTCAGTATGTATTTTGTTTGTGTTTACTTTCAGTAAATTAATATTTTTTTTTTAAAAAAAATATTTTACGAATTTTCAATATGCTCGCGCCCCTCTTGCCGAATTATCATGCCCACCTAGGGGGGCGCGCTCTACTGTTTCAGAAACACTTGTCTAGTGCCATTGAAGACCCACTATGAAGAGGGAGTGCTGAATGTTATACATGTGCTGAAGCTCAAACCCCACCCGTAGAAGAGGTATAGCTGCTTAGAGAAGGGATGCTAGCTCAGGTGTCATAACTGTCACTGAGCCGAGGTTGTCAAATTTGCGTTTATTGCCAATAGCTCTCGTGTTGTTTTATATTGCGTTTATAAACACACACTTAACTAAAAAAAATCAGTGCTTTTTTAACTTTTTAAAATGAATGTTAGCAACATTCTTACTCAGATTTTCCTTATAAACTCGCTTGAATAATAAAATATTTACTACACAATGTATTTACTTGTTTAGTACCCGTAAATATTTTTTACATTGTTCAGAAGATAAAATCCAAAAAATAATTATTAAATAACTCATGAAAATTTGCTCAGTAGTTCAAAAAATCTATTTTTAACAATCCAATTAAATATTTATGATGCATGAAAATCGTATGTATTAATTCGCAAAAAAAAAAAAAACGTTTTTAAAAACTCGAAAAGATTTTATTCAATAATTCGCATAAATGTACAGTTATGATAATCCCATTGCTGTGATTATTTATGAGCAAAATAATGAAGGCCTTGATAGGTACAGGAACAAATATTGTTTGTTTCCGCTACGTTCCACAACTCAGAGACACAAAAACACACATATTTTACAGACATTGCAGAATACAACTTAAAGGTTGAAGGTGGGAAAGGCAATCTCTGACTCCACATATACGCGTCAATACTCGTGGACATTCCTGGGAGGAAGAAGGGAAAAGTGTTCTCCTTTCTAAAAGAACAAGTAGCGCCACCTGGCTTTCGCTAATAGTCAAGGGATTGATTGATTGAATATTCACGTCGCACTTTTCAGCTACACGAGGGCTTTTGGCGACGGACCACGTAATTTTGAACCATGGTAATTAATAATAAAAGGAAATAAATCTAAACTCGTTTAATCCGCCGTGTTCCAAACTGAAAGAAAGTACATGTAACTGTGACACAAAGAGGCTCTTCCGATAAAGTCAGAGTAATTAAGAACACATACAAGAAAACTTAAGGTTTGGGCAAACAAAAATCTCTAGAGATGAAAGTTAGCAGAAAGAAAGAAATTTCGTTTCCTATGTGGAGGATGTAGTTTTTTTTTGGGATGCAACATCAAGAAGCAAGAAAAAAAATCATTTTCCTTTTCTCAAAGAAATACTTTCTTCTACATATTTACAAAAAGTATTCTAGTCTACCACTGGTTCTATATATATACGGCCGCGGTAGCCGAGTGGTATAGGTATCGGATCGAGGCTTTACCTTGTCACAAGTTCGAGCCCAGTACCACTAAAGACCCGCCTTGTAGGGCAGCGATGCACATTAAATCTGTGGAGAGCTGAAACGTCCTCCCGTTGGTGTGGTAGTTAGGAGAGGGGGATGCCAGCTCAGGTGTCGTCCCCGTCACTTGACTATGGTTGAAAATGATGTGGTCCGTCGCCAAAAGCCCTCGTGTAGCTGAACAGTGCGACGTTAATATTCAGTCAATATAGTCAAGGGAAGGCAAACTTTAAATGTAGTGGTTACACAGTTAAAATACCACACAAAAATTGTATTTAACAAATGAAAAAAAAAAAGAAATTACTTATTGCAATTCATAAAATTTAAATTTAAAATATTTTATAAAAAAATTATTTAGCTGTGCAATATAATTATGTTTATACGGATACTTTTACTATATAATTTATTTATACTTATACTATATAATTTTTTATTACTTATACTATATAAACTTTTTATTAAGAGTATACTATATAATTATATTTATACTATTACTATATAATTGTGTTCAGTATTTCATAATCATCAATGTTTCTTTTTTCTTACAAATTTAGTACTTTTTGATAAAGTGTAAGTATTAGAGAAAATGTTTATTTCAAGTAATATTACAAGAAAGGTTCATTGTTTAAAAAGAAATAAAATTTAATGTTCCTTTAACTTCATTATTTTAGCTTACAGGGAAGCTTTTAAAATTTACTATTACCATTATATTGAAAGTAACTTAATTTATTTTAAAATGTAACTCTCTCTCTCTCTCTCTCTCTTAGAGAAATGTTTGCAACTAAAAGTATTTTACTTTAAGGGAAAAGAAAAAAAATATATAAACAAATAAAGTTCTACAACATCGACATTTTTCCAATAACTGATACAAAAATAAAGATTTTCCGAACTATTATTTACTAGACTTGTATAAAAGGTAGAAAAAAGACTCGCATGAAGCACAAGTTCAGTAATCAAAATAACTCTTTAAAAAGTTTTTTCTCTTCCAATACCTCTTAAAGTTGAAAAGAAAGTTTGGAAACAAGTAAATAATATCAGTGTATGATGCATATTTTTTTCTTTCAAAAGTCATACTTTAAATATATGCGCGATTAAATTCTCTTAAAAAAAATATAAAATATAAGTTTTATGCTAGAATATAAAACACTCGATCTTTTAATAATCTAGTCTTGAATAAAAATGTTTTTTTTCTTCCAAATATATACAGTACTTTTTCGCTGATATATAACAGTACTAATTTGAATAAATGTATTTTTTAAAACTCTCGGTATTAAATATAACGCAGGACCAAATCATTTTTTTTGGCTTAGATATAATTCCTTGTACACTTTGGGAGAAAGTTATTCCAATTGGTGTAACATATATATCTTGTTTGTTGTATATATATATATATATATATATATTAGATCTTATCCGGATGTCTGGCCGTTGTTAGAATAAAACAAAAAAAAATGTATTACCTTAAATAATTTTTTTGAATGAGATATAATGGCGATAACACACACATTAATTATTTTCCATATCTTGTAATGATAATTTATATCTTGTATATATCTTGTATATTATAATTTGTAAATACCATTTTTAAAAAACGCCTTATCTCCAGAAGCGAAAAATCGAAAAAGTTATTCTCTGATTATTTATATATGTTTTTGAATTTTTTGACCAGCAAAAATTTTTAAGGAAAGAAATGCGAGGGGGCAACGTTTGAGAAATATGGTGGATGTCATAGAGATTGGAATAGATAATTGAATTTTGTAAAACATGCTAAACTCTGGAACATATCCTTTTCCTTGTGACAGCTCTAGAAAACATGATAGTGTTTCTGTTTATATTTACCTACTTTTTATTATTCTTTCCATGGGTTTCATGTTCTAGGTTCTAATTTTCCAAATTTTAAAGAATACATTTATTATTTTCTTCTTTTTTTGATACACATGTAACTTTACTCAGTGGCGCAACAGCCCATGAGAGTCAAGACCTACTGTGCCTATTTCAGTATACGTGACCTTGGGCCTTGATGTGCATGAGCAGATGTTCCGGTCATTTAGTCAGTCTGGCACGAAAGCCCTAGTGTTGAGTTCCCAAGGAAGCTTCCCCTCAGGGGGGGCTCATCTTCTTTAGGTGGGTACGGGTGTCACAATCCCGAGGTACTCTAGTGATCTTTTCCTTTTCCCAAAGCGTTTACTATCTTTGGTAAACACGGGTGTCACGACCCCGGGGTACCCCAGTGATCCTTCTCTATTTTCAACCCACCATCTTGTCATCCAATTTCTCCTTTTCTTCTTTTCCAGTCCAAACCACAGACCTATGAATGTTTGGCGCAGTATGGCCAAAACTGGCTCTTGCGCCATAAAACACCAAACTCAACTTGGCCTTCGGTCGTTTGAGTCTCATTTATTGACCCACTGAAAGGATGGAAGGCTGAGTCGACCTAATGGGCAAAAGACATAGACGATTTGTCACAATGACCACGTTGTTTTTTTACTTGGTATTTACGGAAGACGTGGGTGGTTGCTAGCGGGCACTTATTCTGATTGGGACAGTGAGTTACAGTTATTATAACAAGAGTGGTTACATACGTAAATATTTCTGCTACTATGTCTCATATGATACACAATTTACTAGTATATATGTATATTATTTGGTTGCAAAATATTATTTTTTATCTTATGGTGGTGTTGTCTTTTCTATGTGATGGTTTAAATTTATATGTATACTATATATTTCCTTAAAATCAAGAATCTAGAATCAAACTATAAGATTTTACTTTTAGACAGTGTACACTAAATAAAGAAATAAAAATATACTTGCATTCCATCGATAATCTAAGATTTTTTTTTTCTTTCTATTCCAGTATTTTTTCAAGTTAAAAAAAAATTCAGGAACAAGGCAGTATTAGTTGTAGAGTATTCCTCAATACATTCTACCTTCTTGCTTTACGCTATCATTTTCTTTTTCTGAAGGCCTGTAATATAACAGATGATTTCCCAACGGCCTTGCTAACTAGGCAGATGATTTCGGGAAGCTGCAAGTAAAGGGGCTCCAGTTACGATATTCCGATTAAGATGAAGAAAGAAAAAAAATAATCGATGACGTGTTCCATCGGATCTGCTATCTATTACTATTTTTTCTTCCTTTTTACCGGAAATCCAAAGCAGTTGCGGAAAATGAGCTGGAATCATGTCTTAGAAAAGATAGGCATAAAATAAAATACAAAAAAAAAGCATATCAAAATGTGGAAAAATTGCGTCAGGATTTCTGCTGAAATATCACCTGCCTCTCTAGGTCATAAATATACTTGACTACATTCTACAGTAAATTGACTTGCACGGTGGGAAATAAAGAAAAAAAAAGTTCCTATGGTGGGTTTTCGAGGGTTACATAGTATTTTTTCTTTTTTTACTCTGACAGAATTTTTCCTACGTTAAAAGCTTCTAATGGATTTTGGATTATAGTTGTTGAGTAAAAGGAATCGTATCATAAATCAAAACTTCATTTTAAATGGACACGTTAAATGAAAAACGTCTCTAAATTTGCGATTATTCTTTTTTTTCTCCTTTTACATTATTAATCAGTACAATTCTTTAATAGTGCTTTACGTATGTTATGATAAAGGACTTTATGGTAATCTGTATATTTGACCATACTTCCTCTAGTCTGTTAAAATAGGTAAAATATTATTCAATATGTATGCTGTCTATATTAATTATTTTCGACGAAGAAGCAGAAATAGGCCTTAGGGCAGTGGTTCTCAAACTTTCAATACTTGCGACCCAGTATTCAATCTTAATTTTCATCGCGCCCCCTCCATACAATAACAATGTATTGAATTCAGTAATACGATAATTTGATGCTAAAGTGATGCTAAAGCTACAATAGGATTTAAACCTCTTGAGTTCCACCCGTACATATTTATGTATCACTCAGCTAAAATGTTATTTTCCCTGGACGTATATATTACCTCTGTCAAAAGTACGATCTTTTCTGAGCACTGCTATTCATAAAATTATTCCGAAGGCTTTGGAATAAAATAAAGGGACAGTGTTTGCGAAGGATGTACTTATTTCAGGAGATTTGTTTTTTTATCCTTTTTTGCCCCCCCCCCCCCCATGCATCACATAAGCACGCCTACTTGGTAAACGGTGGCATTGGGGAGCGAATAGGCAGTTAAGGGATTAAATATAAACCACACAAATTATCAAGATAGGTATTAATTTTTGCATATAGTTTTATATATGACACAACCAGAGTATCACTGGTAATTATTTACTTGTTCTTAACTATCTTAACTAAGTATTGTTAAATTAATTATATGAAATACTTTGTGCAGTTCTGATACTTTTATAAGTGTTTTTTTTATCAGTGTAAATGTGTATTCTATTTTTTATTGTGTCAGAATGTATTTTTTGTTTTTTACTTTCAATAAATTTGTAATTGTTTTTAAGGTATCCGACTGCTTTATAATCATCATTTTCGTCTAAAAAATCGAAATTTATTTAATAGCCCATTTTTGTAGCCTGTTTAATAACCACAGTTTGAGCGCCTCACAGTTTGAGAAACACTGACTTAGGGGATTTTGACATGGCCATTTCTAACAACTATTTTTCAGATACAGAAGAATGCGCTTAAAAATCTGAGATTTAGATATGTGGTGTACAAAAAATGTTTAAAGTATTTTACGGTTTGTTACATTATACCTTACTATTATGCCTTTTCTTACTACACTTTGTGTTTAAAATAATTCAACATAAGAAAAATAAACGAATATTTTATTTTCCTCTAAATTTATTTTCGAAATTAACAAATAATATTCTTTTTTTTTATGTGAGAAAAAAAAACCTTGAAGGTGTGTCTAATACAGATAGCCTTATACAAAAAAACACATACTGCCTTTTGATTTCGGATAAAATATTATCACCTTATATTAATAATATAATGTAGAAAAAGGTTTATGGTAATCAGAAACTCATCTCAAGTTCACGATATTGCTGATGAAAATTCCTATAAATATACATCCCCGTATACATTTCCTTATCAGTAAAATTCATTACATTTCAAAGTTTTAAAGTAATTAATAACGAACTTCCTTAAGCTTTTCTTTGGCAAAATTAAATGGATTTATGGGATTTTTTGTGAAATTAAGTTAATAATTATATATATAAACAAATTTACAATGTTTTTTAACATTTTTAATAAATGCGCTTAAAATGTTATATATATATATATATATATATATATATATATATAATGGTTTTATTTGTTTAAAATGGACACAGTAAAATCCAATTGAAAATCAATCGAAGAATCAGATAATATTTTTTGTTGCCTAAATTTTTGTTCAGAAATATTTCTATAACCATGAAATTTGAAAGCTATATTTAGAAAAATTTAGATTTATAAAACTTTTATTAGCATCTTAATGGCAAATAAAAACATTGATATAATTTATATAAGAAATTTTAAAAAAATGACTATTTTTTTTTTCATTTCAAGTGCAAAAACTTTGTTTTTCTATGGTACAAAATAATTTCACATTTTTTCTAGCTATTGCTTTTAATAAATGCTATAAAAGTTTGTATGCGATTTTGAATCAAAGCAATTTTTAATTTTAAAAAAAAATTAGTTGAATTTAGAATTTATACATTTTTTAAAGAATTTTCAATAATCATTCCCGAAAAATATTTTACAATTATATATATCATTTTCGCACGAAATATATACTAAATGTTTTTATTCGTTGTTCAATGTATTTGTAAATAAAATTTAATGTGTTTATCTCAGTTATTGTAGTAAGAACATAACTTTAAATTCACTTTTTTTTATTGATAATTAAATATTTCTTTAAAAATTAAATTGTTAGCTTTTTGCGCCTTATTATTCTCAAAAACTGTCTTACATTACATATGCAAGGTAGTTTAATGCTTTACTTAATATATGTGTACTCCAAAAAAACATTTCTGAAAAGCATTAAATCAAAAAAAAAATTCTTATAAATCGCACTATGTCTCCTTAAAAGTTTATGCTATTACATTTACAACAGCAAATAAATAATTTTATACAGACTAGAAATTGATCGCAGCACATAACAGTTCAACTTATCTTTCTTTCACAGTTATTGACTGCTGCAATTAGCGTTGATGAAATATTAATTTTTAACAAGATGAAACACTACTTATATATTTCCAATAAGAAATCTGTCCCTAAAAATGAAATGATGGTCCAGAGATATTAAAGCGAACAAGAACTGCAGCTATTTCCAATCGATAAATAAGAGATTCTTTCAATATTGGAATATCTAATTTTTTTTCTTCTTTTGTTGATTCCTTTGATTGTAGCCAGTTTGCCGATACTGTGACTCTTACTGCTTTATGTCCAGTGCATGATGACACTTTCTGACATTCGAGTCTCTTTCTATAAGATTAAGATTTCTTTTTGTCCCATTGCTGGCTGTAAATTCGATACACAGCTGTGGCAGTGACTCGCTGCCGAACGTTACATAAGGATATAAATTCCATCTGTACATTCTGTAGAACTCGTAACTGTTCCAGTGCATCGAAATATTTTTTCTCCATATATTTATTTCTCTTTCAATAATTTGGAATACATAAAACTCTTCAAGAGAATCCTGAATAATATTTTTTTATTTAGAAAATTCTTCGTTTTATAATTACATTATTTACCTTCTAAAAATAATTTAAAACACAGTTTACATCAAGATCCCTTTTATTTCTTGTCAAGGTAAAAAAAAAAACTTTTTTGTTAAGTTTCCTATATAAGGAAACTATGTTCCACAAAAACAGTTATATCATAAATATTAAATGAGTTATAAGAATATATTTGAAATTCCTCATAAGGGAAAAAGTCCTTTCTTTGAGTTTAACCCTCCAATCGGTCTGAAAGTAAAATTCCGCCATTCCAGAGATGCTTTTTCTGCCTTCAAGCAAGATTCCCAAAAGCGACCGAGTCGCATTCTTAAAAATGCGGCTCAACCGCTTTTAAGAACCCCACCTGAAAGCAAAAAAATATGTGCGGTGCATTTTTGAAGCATTTCCAGAATGGCAAGACTTTAAGTGCAGACTGCTTAGAGGGTTAAAGATTAGACTATAATTATCCTGTAATATGGTGCTTGCGAGAAAAAAAAAATAGATCGAAGCTTCTACATTACATTTGCAATTTCGTATATTATGCATCTTTTTCTCTGGTCGTTAATATTTCGTGGAGCTATTTTGCTTCAGTATAAAGTCAATTAATTCATCAAAGTTAAGAGAAAACCTAAGGATAATAGTTATACTTTGCAGTTATCAACAATATAAAATCTTGTGCATGTAATGCACTAATGATTATGTCTACATTTTAGACTGCATTAACTTTAACAGAAGCTGCGCTCGCGCGCGCGATATTCGAAACTGAGCTTGGTTCAAATATCAACCAAAATAGTTCTTTAGTTTTTAGCTGCTTTCTGGAGACTACATGATCTAACATTACCCCCTGATTTTCCTTAGATGAGAGCAGTATAAAATTTACCACTCCTTTTATTTCTCCACTTTCTTATCTAAAAATGTCTTCATTGATCAGCAAG
>BMAV01017827.1:183909-197020 GCA_019973955.1 Trichonephila inaurata madagascariensis | reverse complement strand
GAATAATTATTTCTGAGGTAGAATTAACTCAGTTATTTATTCTTTATGTTTGTAAAAAGAGTGAAATTTAAATATTTTTTATCCCGGTTGCTTTTGCTTGTAGTTTTATTTTTGATTTTGTTATTCTGATATTGGAGTACAAAAAAAATTAATATATACCAGCTGCTTATTTGAATTATTTTCTGAATGCATTAAATAGTAAGGCCTGTTAGATAACACCTTTGTTGCTATTTAGAAAGAAGATTGGGATTCTGACTTTGGTTTCAGCTAATTGGGTTAGTATGGTACCTCCTCCTCTTGTTGGATGAAGTGAAGATTACCCTCATTAGTTTGATTCCTTGTGGGAAGGGGGAATGAGAAGTTATTGAATCATTGAGGTCAAAATGATTACTACAAAAGTTGCAATTAATTATTCTTGAGTCAAGCTCAAGAGATAACTATGTGTTATGCAGAAAAAAGAAACTAAAGAGTAAAGGCCGCATCTCACGTACACGTTTTAAGCAACTTTTTGTGCGATTCGTGCAATTTTTACTCAGTTGCTATAGCAACGGCTTAAGAACAACCTTTTCTAGTGAGCTTAAAAAGTTGATCCAAATAAAAGTTGCTTGAAATTCTAGCCAATGGGGTTCTTCGGCGTCCCACGTCATAAACAAGGTGGCGGCTTCAATTTCGTACAACACATCAGATATGCCGTATAATATTTTAATGGCGCATAATATTTTAAATAGAATGGTGCTTCATTTCTGTTTACACCCGTCAACAAAAGTGCGAACGAAATAAAAAAAATGATTTTTGATGTTCGATTTCCGAAGCAGAAAAATCGGCGAGTAATTTTTCAATGTGGAGATAGAACGCGGCTAACGTCAGAATATGTTGTTTTATTTACGGCAACCCTTCTCCCTCAGATTAGGCCAAAAATTGGACGAAAATGTTGCATGGAAAAAGTACGTGTGATACGGCCTTAAGAATAAATTTGAAATCTGAATGAGATGCAAACCCTCGGACTTAACAAAATGTAAAAGTTACTTAATCTTGAATTGTAAAAGTGCCTTCAACAATATGGCTCTATTACGAACTTAAGTGGACATTTTTATCTTCCGTTCTCTATAATCAATTACTATTATATTTAACCATATACTTCTTACGTTAATGGGTTGTGTCGTTCATTTATGGTGCGGTGTTGCTTTAGTTTGAAATACCAACTTGTCTGGATGGAAGACAACCCGAGTTTTAGAGCATAGACCCCGCGGACAGTCCATCGTTACAGGGTTCATTAAGAAAGACATATATTCTAAATTTAGCGAATTAAATTAAAAAATATAGTTTATATGAGCTTCTTACAAGACATTAAGAATTATTTGGAGTAAAATGGCCATTTGGATTGACAGATGATGCAAAGTTTCATATTACCTGAGTATAGTTTAACCTATTGCTTCCATACAAGTAAGATGTGACTAAAAGATCCAATTTCCGATTTTTCCCCTCTAAAAATACTCCCATAATTCAATAAGAATAGCTGGTATTTATACCGTACGTTTCTCAAATTAAGTTTTAAAAGTTTACAGGCTGGTACAGTAGGAACAGAAAATCGAAAAATTATTTTTAGGGATCAAATTCTGCAATTGTCATCTTCGACTGTGGGTTTCAAAGAATGCTAACAAACTATGATAGAAGCGAGTAGTGGATGTGATTTCGCGACTTGTGGTTGGGGTTTGAAGTATTAGTCCTTGGAGAGAGTAGATTGCCTTGTAGTATAATATCCCTTAATAAATATAATCCCTGAATCAACATATTACACCGAGGGTTGATGTTGAAGTACGTAATAAATGTTAAATATTGGTCCTGGTGTTGTCTTCGTCTTTTGATTTCATCAAGCTTCAAATTTGTACAATATATTTCGTGTAGGATTATATGCGACATAAACTCTAACCAACTTTGTGCTTGATATCTAAACTTGGTTTAAAATCCCGAGAATTTTTTTTAACACCCTTTAGGGCTTGATACTGTTTAGGGAAAAAATGATTTCAAACACAGGTGCCCAAGAGACTCTCTCTCTCTCTCCCTCTCGGATGTTTTTTTTGATAAATGTGGGGTGCTCGAGCCCACCGAATGTTCTAGCAACCTTTCCTATATTCGATTATCTACTTTATCGATCAATACTTGTTCTCTTGTTTCTTCAACTTTTCGTCAAAATTACATGTGTAAGGTGTCCCAAAAGTAGCATCCAAACTCTGCACATCTAGATTCCTCGTTAGGAACAAATAAAAAAATGCCCAAAGATATTTACCTGTACGATGTGTAGTTTACGAGAAAAACACGATAATGATGAATGAATGATGATGCATGATGGTTCACGATGGGGCTCCGACTCATTTATGTGCTTCTGTATGGGTACGGCTGGATATGGTATACCCCGGCCTCTATATCGGACACGGGATCGAGTTTTATGGCTATCACGATTGCCAGATCTTATACCATTATATTTTTTTCAATAGGACAATCCCAATGAAGCTCTATTTATTGACGTTTTTAGATTACAAGCGAACTCGTTGCTCGTCTGCATTTGTACTTCTTTAAACACCACTCTACTGCAACGTGGGCACTCAACCATTTCACGACATGTTCAAGCCTGCTTCTGTATGCAAGGCGGACACTTTGAACATCCGAGTTTTTAAATATTTGCAAATACTGCTGTTGGTGTATCTAATAAGGCTGTCATACTTTGTTTTTCGTAATTTTCTCGTAAACTTTGGATGGAGCGTGCGCGCGTATAGGTACATTTCCTTGGGCATTTTTAAGCATTTATAACGAGGAATCTAGCTGTACAGAATTCGGATGCGGTTCTTGGGACACCCTGTATATATTTCTAACAATCCTTACAGTGGTAGATTTGCTTAGAGTAAATCAGGGCTTCTCAAACTTTCTGTACTTGCGACCCAATATTCAGTCATAATTTTCATCGCCTCCCCCCTCCTTACAATAGCAATGCATTCGAATTCAATAAACAATTTGACGTAAAGCTACAATACGACTAAAATTATAAACCGTACAAATTATCAAGAAAAGTATTAAATTTTGTAAGTAATTTTATGACAAGCTCTTAGTGTCACTGGTAATTATTAAACTTGTTCTTAGCTTAGCGCTGTTAAATTAATTATGAAATACATGGTGCAATACTGATATATTTATAAGAGTATTATATCAGTGTAAATGAGTATTTTACTTTTTATTATGTCAGAATGTATTTTGCTTTTCTTCCTTTTAGTAACTTAATAATTTTTTTATTCTTTTTTTTTTCGACTTTTCGATATACTCTCGCCCCCCTTGTAAGGTTATCACGCCTCCCCAAGGGGGGAGCTCACCCCACAGTTTGAGAAACACTGAAGTAAATTAACATGAACAAATGCGGCAGAGAAAATAGCGAAATATAACTTTATGCATCAAGAAAGCTAAATCAGTTTCCTTTAGTGGCCACGTTCGTGCAATTAAAAATATAAACTAATGAAAACGAAATCAATAAATTTTTAATACTTCTAAACATAATTTTAATAAAACTTTTTCTTTTAACCCCTTAACTGCCGAGGTTACGAAATACATCCCCCATTGGGTCAGTTTTCCCACAGGTGCGGTTTGTAGAGGTAAAAGAAAAAGCATGTTTTCGCACCTATTTATCGCTTATTTTTACTTTAAAGCAGAAAAGGATAAAATAATAAAATGAAAATATAAAAAAATTAATCTCTAGAGTTACAATATAATAAAAAATAAAACGCAACTTATATATTACTTGATATATACTGAGACATGTTTGAACACATTGTAAGGCATTAGCCCGTGGGTGATGCCTTACTTTCAAGTTATCCTCGTGACCTAAAGGTGTGGGAGTGAATGAAGAACTAGGCGTTGAAATTATTCTCTAATATCTCTTTATTAAGATCTTAACTTAAGCACTATACAATGATAATATTTATATTTTAACTTAGAGGATCTGAGGTGAAGAAACACGCAACGCGTATTACCAAATAAGCGTGATCCTGACAACTATATTTAAATTTACCGCTTAGTCCTAACCTCTGTTTATACACAGATCGTAGTATTTAATAGAACGATCCTACCTCTATATCTTGGGTAGCCGCAAATTTCTGGGATCCAAAATGGCGTTATGGTTCATCTCGTGGGGAATGGTATCCACCTTGACTTGGAAGCACTGGCTCGAATACTTGAACTCTGGAATATCGGCTTACTTCAGCTTACGCGCTTGAAAGACTAGCTTAAACGCTTCCCAAAAGGCAACACCGCTTACGCTAAACTTCTGCTATTTAAAAGGTTCCTAATTTGCATAATCACACTTTGCTTCGGGATTGGGTTGGAAAGAATTTGCCTTTTTCGGCCCCAAAGAACCCAAGCCCGTCACAACATAAATCAGTATCAAATTCAATGCATTCGCACAAATAAATAAATAAATAAAAAGCTCCTACCATATACGGTGAGCGAAAATTATAACAAATGAGGAATAGAAAAGAGAAAAAAAAAAGAAAAAAAAAGTGCTTAGCTATGACTTCCATCTCGTTCCTGGAATATACCCTGGAATATTCCTTCACCACCTCTTCTCCGAGATTAGTAAATTCCTTAAAAACTCATACACTGTCACGTTCTTGTACCTATGTATTGGGACTAGTTTTAAGCATAGCAGTACAATACAAAAAGTCCTCGTTTCGAAGGATGAGTATACACGTCCGGGGTACTAAAGGCGCCAGCACAGCAAAACGTGTATACATGCCAGAGGCACTTAACCCGCGATCACTCGCGCGGAGAGTTCTGTACACCCCAGCAACAAGAAAAGCCTGCTAGGATTCTAAAAAGAATGCGCAAAACCACGATTTTTTCTGTAGCTGCTCATGTTAGGTTATTGAACCTTCAGGCCTGATGCAATCAATCTCCCAAGGACGATTGGAATGTAACGCCTTCAAAATTTATCTGGGATACTGAGAACACCCCGCGAGTGATTTAGTTATATTTTCGTACTTGAAGCATCCGCGGAAGAGTACGTTTTATTTGTCCCGTTTACATTTTTTTTTTCAAATTTATTGATATGCATGGATATTTTATTTAAAATTTCAATAATTGTAGCATAAAAATAATACAATTCTTTAAAATAATTGTAATTTATATATATTTATTCAATTTTTAAAATATTTTCCAGAAATTATGACAAAAACTCCATGGGAAAGGTAGAAACAGCGACTTCGTCGTCTATTAGATACTGTATCAACAGATTGTCAAGATGAACTAAGTGAATTCGATGACTGTGTAATTTCGGAACCAAACTTTTTGAGAGATGAAACTTAAAATTGTAAATTTTTATAATACAGGCATTGTTGATATCACTGATGAAAGGTGCAGTATATATGATGTATCGCGAATATGTAACCGTTGGCCATTGCGAATATTTTTTCATCCACTTAATACTACAGGAATTAATGCTTCCATTGTCTATCATTCGGTTCTTCCTGAAAAAAAATGAGGCGTTCAAGATTATTAGAGGAGATTAGAATTGGTCTTGTGCAGCCACAGTGGGATACGAGATCGAAACTCCCAAACCTTAACAAAACACTCAAAAGAAGCTTTACTGACACAGAAGATATTAAAAAGAGCATTAAACCACCAAAAAAGGGGCGTTACACTATTTGTCTATGGGTAAAAATGTAAAAATTACTTGTTTTTGTCTTCAATGTAAGCAAAATATGTGCTTAAAGCATATGGATACAGTCTGCTCTGAATGTTTGAAAAATAATTAAAATATTATTTTTCTACTTTTTACTATCCTTATCATTAATTAAATAGTATATTTATTACTGGTATCTACGTTTTACTTGTGGTTTATGAAAAAATATAAAATTGTGTACTTTAAAATGAAAATTTTGTAGGTTTAGTTTAAATGAATTTTAGTCTCATTTGTATGCAATAAATTTGATAATTTTATTTATATAATATAAAAAAACATTTTGTGTTTCATAAATATATATCATAATTAACTTAATTTTTTTTTATATTTAAATACACGTGTTAAGAGTTTGGGGTGTTCTCTACACCCCGCGAGTAACGACGGTAGCAAAAACAGGCGCGACAACAAAGCTACTGTGATTATCATAAGGTCATCGTAACAAGTGGAAGACAAAGACTGACTTGATAACGTAAGCTTGTAAGAGCATATCTCTCTAGGAACTAGGAATGAAATATGTGGTGTCTATTTTTAATCTCATGGAGTTTCAAATTTTTATAACGTATTACAATAGTTAAGGAGCTCAACTGCTTACGGAACCTTGATTTTTAAAAAGCGAATAAAAATGTTTTTTTAGATATTTACTATCAGTTGAATTAGGATATAATGCACTTCAGCACCCAATGATCCCGTATACTGGGATACTTAGCCCTCATGGGCTGTTGCGCCTCTGAGTTTGAGTTTGAATTAGAATATACGTATAAAATTGTCTTAGTGATATTATTAGAATAAAAAAAAATTATCTGAATGCAAATTTTGGTAAACAATGAAATCATATATTTTTGTTGCCGTTGTTGTTACTAATACCACCTGATCGGCAAATGCCACATTAAGGCCTTAGGACAACGGTAAAAGAAACCAATATTGTAAGTATTGTAATTTATCTCATTAATTTATTTATTTTGCACAATGCTTCTCAAACTTTCAATACTTGCTACCCAATTTTTAATCATAATTTCCATCGCCTCCCCCTACAATAACAAAGTATGGAAGGCAATAATATTACACCTAACGCTTATTGTAGTTTATTCTTATGCCCCTGATCTCAACTGCTTCAAATCCAGGTCCACGAAATTCATCATGACAAGGAGCTAGATGTACGTCTATCCTTAGCCTTAGCTTTGAGCACCATACAGGTGATAGAATGATTTAGCTCGGTTTCACCCCAATTTTGAGGGAGAACACCCTGGGTACGGTCAGGGGCCTCCCACTTCTCTTCCCCTTCCACCAATCTCACGAGAAGACTTGCGGCTCGAAGGATATTTTAAGTACCCCCATGCCGCAAAGGCTCTATACATTTATAAATATCCATGTCTTCTGCGGGGTTCTAACCCATGTCCAAAGGCATAGCAGTCAACGTTGCTACCCACTATACCGGATGGGTGACCATATATTTTTAAAACATTATATTTTTATTTAAAAGGCCTCTGTAATAATAATATTTTGTTTATATATACCTAACACTTCTCTATAGAGCTTGAACCACAATTTATGAAAAACTCACATTTCCACAGTTACTATCAATTTTAATAATGACAGGGTTTTTTATTTAAATTTCGTTAATTTAATGTATCAAAATATGAAAAATAAGCTCCTAAATTACACTTTTCAAAATTCCTAGCTCAAACTCCTAACAGATACTTTAGCTATATATTGGCAAAGTATTATTATAGAAGCATTTTTCGAAAAAGGAGAATGCTTTGAAAACGTATCATTATCTTTATTTTTTACCAAAATGTGGTATTTTTGTATTTTATAATATTATTAAGACTATTTGATATTTTTATTCTAACACAAATGACCAAAAATATCAAAAAAGAAATATGAGTTTTTACGTTTTTCCGTAATTAGAGTTTTGAACCATGTCAGATATTTTAAGAAAATATATATGTATGCTAATATTAAGTTTCTGCAATCTCACATACGTGACAAAAAAATAAATGGTTACCAAGTCCTCTGCATAGTTTTAGTATATTTAATTCATTCAATAATACATATAAATATAGTTAGTTAAATATAATTTTAAGAAATTACTGTACCACTCTTTGAAGAACAAGTTAAATAAACATTTAATGCTAATGTAAATGTAATTACAAATTTAAATTCTCATACTTCTATATTATATAACTTTGAAAAAGATTTGTTGATATATATTTAAGGAAAGAGAGTTTTTGATTTTTGAATACTCATTTTATAGTATACTAAATATAACCAAGTCCCTGTTAAGAGAATCTCCTGAAAGAACGTTCCTATATGTATTGCTAACTTTCCTAATTTCAATGGCTTTGGTTTCTATTTCATGATGGGTTCTAAATTTTTATTAGAAGCCCAGTTAATTAGAAAACGATGATAGCGATGACACATAAGATGTTAATAACTCTGTAAATAGGTTCTTAGTATTGCTTTGAATGAGATATCTATTTAAAGACTATTACTACTTTGCATGTGCTTAATTTTATGTGTTACTTAATGTTTTGCATACACTTAACAGGAATTTACGTTTTAAATTTTGTAAATACCTGTTAACTTCGATTTCAAAAGACACTGAATATTAAAATTAGTATACAGTTGAAAAATGAATTAAATAAAAGTTATTTCAATGTATATGAAAGCATTTTAAATTAATAATTCAAAGCTGACATAATAATTCATAATGAAATTGCACACCGGCTTTGTCCCTGATATCGATTTTACAACTTCATTTTCAAGTTTAAATTAAACATTTTGAATACACTTAACGCGAAACTAAACTTAGTCTTTAAACGAAATATCTCGGCAAGTGCTGGAGTTTATGTATATTTACTTACTGCATCTACAAATTTAAATGAAGGTAGTATAATAGAAATGCAAATTCAAAGGAAGAGCGCTTTTCTAATTTCAATAAACCTTTAATTGAGGATAGAAAACTGCAGAATTTCACTTAATAAGATCTCATCAATTACTTTAAATCCTCACGCACTATTTTAGATTAGATTAACAACGGTTTAATTAAGTGCAGGGAAGTAAATATCACATGTGTGTAAGAGTAAAGTAAACTTAATTAAAATTGACGCATGTTACCTTGTATGATAATATGTTAAACCACAATATACCTTTAATGTTATCTTATATAACTAAATTTAATTCTATTGTTCTCTACTTATTAATCTGAATTTTTATGCCTTACAGTTTTAGAGATCAGGGATTCCTATATTTTTATACGCGTAACTTTGAAGAGACCTTTTTAGGTTGTGTATATACCTCACTGCAGGTGATACTGAACTTAACATGTTGGTTTTCTTGTGGATAAATCTAGATTAGTTTTTAGAGACATTTTTAAGCTAACAGATTGTAATGATAGACAGATAAATTAAAATTTGAAATCCATTTTAATATTTTAGACTCTAAGAAAGCAATTAATGACAAAAATAATGCATATACTTAGATTCTTGTAATATATTATATAAAAACGTTTCTTTTTATTGCTTTAAATTAATTAATTTAATTAATTCTATCAGCTAAACCAGCATTGTTTTTTTGTTGTTATTTTAAATCACTGATTTAAAAAAAAAATTGAAGAAAGATTGCATTTCGGGGAAAAAAGAGATTCACAAAGTTTTACTCTTGAAAAAGCTAGTGTATCGCCGGGCTAAATGGAAGGAAACGAACCTGTCCAACTAGGAAAATAAGTGGAAGAAATTTCAAAAAAGGGAACTTGAATGAAGTAAATATAGATATCTCATTCAAGTCACGCTCGCACGCACACACAAATAGATAATTTTGTATCGAAAGGGAAAAGAGTAAACTTGCTTAGGGTTAAAGCTAAACGCTCTAAAAAGTTCGTGCATCACCGTAATAAATGAAGGAAAAAGAAATCTGTTTGTGACAAGGAAAATACATAAAAGAAATTTACATCTACATTTTAAGTGCTGACCTCGAGACGGGAAGGGGAAATTTCTAAGGGTAAAAATTATACTCACGAAAAAGGCCGTGCAATACCGGGCCATGCAGTTACGATAAATTCTAAAACATGTCTATAGGTGTCAATTGCGTAAAGGTTAAAGTGACAAAGCACATTCAAATGACAAAAATTTGGTCAAAAAATCATATCAAATATTTTTGCCTAAACTTTTGCTTAAATATATTTTTATTGCCTCCTAAAATTTGAAAACTCCAATCAAATTTTAATCTTAAGGTAATTAACGAAAAAATTGCCATTAACCTTTTCTTTGTGAAAATAGTTTTCATGGATATATAGTAAATTAAAATAAAATTTCATTGATTTAATTGATTGTTTGTAAAATTTAAACAAAACTAAAAATTCATAAATTTTTACAGAACTCAGTCCAATTCAACTGACAAAAATTGATCAAAAAACCAAATTTTCTTAGCTTAAATTATTTTTATTATAAATGTATTTCTATAATCTCATAAAATTCGAAAACAATACGTTAAAAAAAGCCCCAGAATTATGATAATTCTTATGTTCATTTTTCCCAACCTCATAGCTAACAAATAACTGAAAAAAAATTGTGGTTGTTCTTTATTTTAAGTGCTATAGCTTAGCTATAGCTTTTTCTATTGAGGCAAATGTTTTTATACTTTTTCAAGCTTTTACACGCAACACAAAAGTTCGAGCGCATTTTTAAATCAAACCATTACGTATATTTTTTAAAAATAAGTATGGTAGAATTCGAAATTAATACATTTTTTAAGGAAATGTCAATAAGCATTCATTACAAAAAATATTTAATGTATATCAATCATGCTATGCCAAGACCCATACCAAATATTTCCATACATAGTTCATTGTACTTGTAAATCAAATCTTAGGGTGCACGGGAATTATTGTAGAATTAATAGCACTTTAAAAATATTTAATGAAATCTTAATTTTTTCTTTAAAAAATTTAATTATTTGCTTTCTGTGAAATTTTGATGTAAAAACTGTCTTGCAAAATACATATACAAAAAGGTCACTAAAAAAATTTGCGAAAACCTTGATATCAAAATTTTTTTTATGAGTTCTACTTTCATATCATTCATCTCCCATTATCAAATAACTCATCTCAAGGGCTTTATTGTCCACTTGCAAACTGATGCATTTCTAATAAGTGTGTAAAAACGATTTTTCTACATAATCCATGTGTTGTAATGTAAGACAATGTATACTTCTGAAAAAATACAAACCTTTCTTCCATTTACTGGCAAAATTTCATTGTTCCATTAAGATTTGGTTTTTGGGGAAGTTCTTTGTTTTAGAATAAAATTTACAACCCCTCGTAAGAGCTAAGTAATTTTACTTTTCTTTCGTAGACTTAGTCTTTTAAAAACTTGAAAGTTGTGTCCTTCCCCGTGAAGCTTAAGTGACATTTCTTTTTTGTGAACGTAAGATTTATTTAAAACAAAAACTGCAACAAACATTACTGTAAGGAAAATCCAAAAGAATAACGTATTCACTATATCACATGTTCACCATCTTGTGTTTATACTTTATCACCTTTTGTATAGGCCTAAAATGGTGTTATATTTTTTAAAGAAAGTTTACAATTAACACATTCTTATATAACTAACGACGAAACAAACCACATAAAATATAGACAAATTTTGAAAATACATTTAAATGTACGTAGACTTGCCTTTTTTCAAAAAATGACTTTGTGATACCTTAATTCTTTAAAATAAATATAAAAATTATCATTTTTTTAAGTCTTTTTATTTTTTTAAATAAGTGTGAATGTTTGAGTATTTGTTTGGAACTTATGCAAATTCACACCGTCGATCGTAACGTTCAAACATTTATCTGACAACTTGACTGCTACTTTAAAGCTGTAGGAGTATTTCCACCGGAAAAGATTTAAAGGTTATTTTTAGTGAATTTTTTTTCAAAAACCCTTTGCTGAAAGAAATTGTTTTTTCTGAATGTGAGAATTATTCAAAACCATTCTCACTCATTTTGAAGAAACTGCTCGTGAACAAAATGCCAATTGCAATTGGCGACATCTTTTGAATTGGCAAGATTTAAAAATCGGTATTTTGGATATAGACATCCAAAGAGAAGAGGGGAGGCTTATAAATTTTTCTTTAAAAAAAACCCGCTTTTAAACTATTAGAGCAGCATACTTAAGATTTTACAAGCATGTTTTTTGTTGTTGAGTAAAAATTTGCTATGGTTGTGTTCTACATAAATCGATTCTTAAGGAATGGGGTTACAGAGCCATAAAATAAATGCATTCCGTTTTAAAATATTTATTTCTGTTTTTTTTAATCAAGGTACGAGAGCTATAAAAAGGTTTTTTGAATATAATCTAAAACTTAATGCTAAGATTTAGATATCAATGAGAGATAGAGAGAGAGAGAGAAAAGAGTCATACATTATCAAGAAATATCTGGCGTAGAGGATGGGTAACAGCTAGTAGTTTTATACAACTTTGTTTCTTGCATATTATAAAGCCTTTCATTAAATTCTAGTCAAAAAACTTAAGTTACTAGCATGTTAAAACAATTATAAAATTCCAAAAATGCATGCAAGGGCAGGAAAAAAAAATGCTAGTTTTTGATAATCAATAATCTGGGTGCAGTGGGGTGCTTAGGGACAGGTGTGAGTGATTTGGACAATTCCAAATATTCATGTCTGCATAGAAAAGAGTACGACTTAGAGGGGGATTTCATTATACTATTCCTTTTATGGTGTGATGTGAAAATTTAGATTAACACTATTATATCCTTGTCATCTAATTGTCTGACCCATCTGTGTTGTTTTTGCTTATCTCCACGTCTACCTGAGCTAGATCGTCTATGACATCTTTTATTCTCAGAAAGTCTATAATCATTAGTGGATGCTCCTATAGATTTCTGTAATGTGAGATTCAAGCTATCAAGAATATGTTCTGAAGATACCTGGAGAAACAGAACAGATTTTTTTTTTAGGAAATTTACCCCTACCATTATAAAGTGTCTACAGCAGAAACGGGTAATTAAAGTTTGTTATTCCCTGATACTCTGAAGGGATAGAGAACCATCGAGACATTTACTCTGATCTCATCGGTGAACAGAAGAAATAGTTCAATAATCATTATTTCTGTTACTGGAATTCAGTTTTGCGTAAGTCAGATAAGCCAGAAAATCTGAAGGTTGACCTGCGCCATGGTTTGCCAGGACATTGGCAATCTCGTTGACCACTATATAACATGTGAAAGAATCCTTTACAAGTTTATCTCTGGAGAAAAAGGAAAGGTCTATCATCTATAATTTCTCTAGGGTAGTTTATGGTGAACAATAAATCTCAATATCCGATAATTTGGGATACCCCATGGGCTGGGGGTATCCTCTCTTCATCACCCACGTGACCTAT
>BMAV01017827.1:149556-168568 GCA_019973955.1 Trichonephila inaurata madagascariensis | reverse complement strand
AGATTGGACGGATAGTTCTAAGAGTTACTGCAGTTAGACTGCTTGCAATCGAGATCTGCTTTGGAACTGTAGTGAATGGCGGTTTTACTGAAAATTTTCTCGACTACCCTTATTAACTGTGCAAGCAATTGAAAATAGATGGGTAATCCGTATGTTCAGAGTAATAACACGTTTCGGAGAAGATTCGTGTTTCATATCACAGTAAATTGAGTTATAATCGATGTATGTGTATTAGGAGGGAAATTGAAATTACACTTAAAATAGAATCCTACTTTTAAAGAGAGAATAAAATCAGTTGGAATTCAGTTTAAAATAAAATTAAATCCCTTCCATATATTTCACTTATCCCTCTGAAATAATTTATTTGACGTTGAAGGAATTGTATATATTATAAAATTTTATTTTCCATTAACTATTCACATAAACTATATTAGTATGACAATTTTGACTGAAAGACTTAAATTATTTTAGATTAAAATTGTTTATTTAAACCAAAGGTAACTTTGAATTTTACTATTTATTAATGGATTTTAAAAAAATGTTAAAAAAAAAAAAAATCAAACGTGTGTTAAATGCCTAATCTCATCGAGCGGTTGATTGACTTTAGATTTTAAAATTAAATTCGAGAAAAACACGTTATAAAAAAGTCATATATATCATTAAATGCAGGAAAAACATATTTCATTAAATTTATTTATTAAAAAAAATAATGATTGCATGTACCGTACTTATTTGAATGTCACACGTATTTTCTTGGCGATGTTAAGGTATCCGACTACGTTCGGAACCGTAATTTTAAAAAGGCGCATAAATGGATAATTTTCATGATATTTAGTGTCACTTAGATTAGAATACATGTATAAAATTGTTTTAAGGAAATTTTAACAAAAAAATTTATTTAAATACAATATTTCGGCTAAAAATTAACTTAAAATAACCTTTTTAAAAATGTTCTCCTTTTGTGAAAAATGCTTCTATTATAATAATATTTTGCCTGTATATAGTTCAGACCTTTGTACAGAGTCTCGACTATGAATTTTGAAAAATTCATATTATTTTCAGAGTTACAACCATTTGAAATAGTTATCGGTGTTTTTTTCTTAAAATTTCTCCCCTCTGTTGTCGTAAAACATGGATAAACCTAGTTCTAAGTTACATATTCATAAAATTCTTGTTGAGCCTTTGTACAGAGGTTTGCGCTATATACAGGCAATATATTATTATAATACAATCACTTTTCACAAAAGGAGAATATTTTGCAAATGGGTCAATCTAAGCTCATTTTTTGTCAAAATATTGTACTTAAATATTTTTTTTATTGTAATACTATTCTTCATACAATTTTATATACATTTTCTAATGTAAGTGACACTAAATATTGTAAATGTTATCCATTTATACACTTTTACAATACCACGGTTCCGAACGTAGTCGGATACAAATATGTTTTTGAAAATCGAAAGCGGAAAAATTCGTTCGGTGGGGAAAGTGACCATGTTAGGGATGATGGTTAGTGTAATAATATGTTCCTGTTTGTATTTAAAACTGGAAAAATCAACTAATTATTCACTTCTTATCACTTTTTTTATATTTTAGAAAAGTGTCGATAATAATAAATCTTTTTATACATTTTTTTTTAACAATTTTTCTCAAAATATTTTTGAGAATTCGGGGTGCAATATAGAATCCATGGTGGCTAGGATTCGAATAAATATGGTAATCAAACTTTTGTAATATTTTCTCTCAATATGTTTTAAAATGCATCAAACATTTTACGCACTACTTACTTTATTTTAGATACCAAAATTGTACTTGTACACATTCATTGAAAAATAATTCTTATTGAGTTAAACAAACCCATATAGTAAAAGTTTTAAAGTTGAAAACACTTCTTATGCTCATAAAAGTTCACGAGATATATTTTAAAAATATATTTATACACCTTGTTCATTTCTCTTAAATGTAGGGTTTCTTTTTAAATTAATATGAAAAGGACTGAAATACAAAGAAAGTTATAATGTTTCGCTTGTTTTCATTAAATCAGTGCAATCAACAATCAGTATATCTCCACGGACCAGTGAACGTTTGATAATTTTCCCGCGGACCAACACTGAAGAGGAGGGAAATTGAGTGCTTATATTTTACATTGTTTATTGAATAAATTTAATTATGTTGTATTTAAACTTGCTATCAAAATAAAATACGGTTGCACCAAAAATGAATATAAAATGATTTCAGATTTTAACTCTCACTATAGTTCTCGCTAAACAATACACCACAAAATACATTGAAATTAATTTAATGTTCTTTGCATGGCCCAGGATTATTTTTGATGCATTATATTATTAAGGTATCCGAATATGTTCGGAAACCATGATTTAGCAACAGCGTAAAAATGGATAATATTTATGATATTTAGTGTCACTTAGATCAGAAAATGTATGCAAAATTGTTTTAAGAATATTATTATAATAAAAAATTATTTAAGTACAATATATTTTGACAAAAAAGCGCATAGAATGACCCATTTTCAAAATATTCTCCTTTTGTGAAAAATACTTCTATTATAATAATATTTTGCCTGTATATAGCGCAGACCTCTGTACAGAGGATCAGCCAGAATTTTTGAAGTATATAACTTAGAAGTGGGTTCATCCATGTTTTACGACAACAGAGGGGAGAAATTTTAAGAAAAAAATGCCGATAATTATATATATATATATTTCATTGGGTTGTAACTCTGAAAATAATGTGAATTTTTCAGAGAGAATATTTCAGACTCTCTGGAGAAGTCTTTACTTTATATAAGCAAAATATTGTTATTTTAGAAGCATTTTTTATAAAAGGAAAACGTTTTGAAAAAAGATTTTTCTAAGTTAATTTTTTGCCAAAATATTGTATTTATATACTTTTTTTTTTTGTCAAAATGTCCTTAAAACAATTTTATACATGTATTCTAATCTCAGTGACACTAAATATCACGAAACTTATCCATTTATGCGCTTTTTGAAAATCACTGTTCCGAACGTAGTCAGATACCTTAAGTGCACGTCCACAGCCAGATGTTTTGGAGCCACTGGTTTAAATGATATTTTAACTGTATTTTAACTCGTGAAACACTTAAACATTACAAGCTTATTTGCATACTGTAATAGGATTTAGTAATAAAGAAACATTGTTTGTTTCTTTCTGTCCCGCTACGCAGTATTATGTGAAAACTTATACATCTCGATTGTAAAATTATATATTTTTAAAAAATATGTTTAACATATTTTTATCTCAAACAACTTGTTAAGTACAGTATTTCTTAGAATTTTCTGAATTTTCTACCTACATTAAAGAATCAATAATGAAATACATTTTACTTTTAAAGTAATTCAGAAAGAAATATGATTTTAAAAATGAATTTTGTTTACATAGACCAAATTTTTTTTTCTTGTCTTTAAAATAAATTTTTGTTCAAAAGAGACTAACTGCCTTAAAAACATATAGATAACTCATTTTATAACTCCATATTTATTTTAAATTATTCTGAACAATTTTAAGGATACATAATTCGAAATATTTAGGTGAACAACAATGTTAAATTACATTCTCTTTTCTATATATTTCCTCTTAGTACTTTTTTTTACTAATTTATTTAATAGTTTCAATAAATATAAATGCATATAATATCAAATTATATTTTAAATGAGAGAATTTTCTTGTGAATTTCCTTCTTCAAAACCAGAAATATTCTTTTAAGGTACCTGGAAACCCCGATTTGGCAAAATCGTATAAATAAATGATTTTTTGATATTTAGTCACACATGAATTACAATATAATGATAGTTTTTAAAATAATAATTATATAATAAGAAATTGCTTAAATGTCCTTTTTTGACAAAAAAAATGAAGAAAAACTGATATAATTTCAAAAAAATGTCTTACTTTTTAAAAATTAATAATATTTTGCCTATACATAGTCATAGGTCTTCCCTGCAGAACTTGAATTAGAATTTTTGAAAAATTCTCATTACTTTTACAGTTGCTATCATTTGAAATAATGACTAGTAGTTTTTTTTTTATTTGAATATTCTACAATATGTTGTATTAAAACATGAATATATCCACTTCAAAATTATGTTTCAAAAATTTTAGTCCAGGCTCTGTCTTGGTTATTTATAGGTAAAATATTATTTTTACAGAAGTATTTTTTTCATTATTTTTTGTCGAAAAATTGCATTTAAATAACTACTGTCATATTGTCACACATCTGCGATTATGGGTGTAGTTTGGGACACCGAAGCAACAGACATTGTTAGAAAAGTAATCTCTTTTATTTCAGTTCAATCACAATTTATGATCAATCAAGGGTTGTAATCCGAGAGAACAATACATGCCAACCACTAACTAACCTTAAGGTATCCGACTACGTAAAAATCATATATATATATATTTTGTTTTCAAAAATTGACATTTTTTTATGATTTTATTTTATAGGCCATCTTATTATCTTAATACAAATACCAAGTTGTTTTTTTTATTTTCTATTCACTAAAACAAAACTACAAGTGTTTTAGTAAAAACAGAAGTCATAACTTTACATAAGATGTTATTTTTTCAAATGAGTTTTACTCGAAATGTGTTTTTTTTTTCTCGAAAAGCTCAAACGGGGACAGCGATTGCTCAAAAAGTTTTTAAAATAATTTGCTGTGGAATTTATTGCGTATGTTTTGTATAACAGTAAAATTGTTTTGACATTCAGAATTATCAATGACTGCTTTATTTCAAAATTTACAGTCCTTTATGTGAATATAATCACCGTATTTTTAAGGGATTTCATATAATCACTAAGATAAAGTGCTCTAGTTTTTGTAAAAAATAAAATATCTCTTATCCTGAAGGACATTTCAAACATAAATAACATATCAACACATCAAAATTCAAAAATTGAGAATTGATTGATAAAATATTTGTGCAGAGCGGGCCCCGTTTATGCAATTTTTTGTACATTTTCACCAGTTTTTTCCCATTTTAATACTAATTTTTTTTTTCTGTTTTCAATTTTAGGAAATTTTCCTTAAAATATACTAAATAAATCTAAAAATCACAAAAAAAATCTCCATATCTCCATTTTTTCAACAACAACAAAAAAAGTTGTCGCAAGACTCCTATCTGAGTTTGAACCGATAGAAGAACACTTGTCTGATCTATCATGAAATGACTATAATCCAATCTAAACGCATCTCCTCTACGCTAAGGTTTCCGAAAGTCAATTCTCTAACTTCATTTTAATAATATCGTAATGACTCATTCTAACACACACATTGCTAGGGTTTAAATAGCACTCGAATTTGCATAAAATAAAGTTCTCTCTACCTAAGGTCATTTTAAACTCAAACCACAAAATGATTAATGAAAAGACGTGGATAGAGCCCCCATCACAATATTATTAAAACTTGTTATGTATGTTCCAAGTGAACCTATAAATATAAAAAATATCCATTCATATACTCTTTTTCAAAATTAAGGTTTCAAACGTAGGTACATTAAATCAAAAATGAAATTACCAGCACAATCAATTCATAAAGGCGAGTATTTTAATCAAAGTTAAATAGAAATTTAATACAAAATCAAATCACAAAGAAAGAAATAAGAAACAGTATAGACTTTTGTTATGGATTACTTGTGGTTAACTTATTTTTAATTAGTAAAAATATAGTAACAGTAGAATATTTTTCAATTTAAATATATATACTCTATTAAATTTAAAGTAAGATCTAACCGAAAACTAATACATAGCACGATTTTTCTCAACTCTCCTGATACCAACCTATCCCCAAAATAAGCCCTATTTCGGATTATCAATCAAGCAGGTACCACACGGATACAGACAATCCAAATGGAGAACCGTATTTTAAATATGGGCACACTTCATACCAAATGGACTTTGTTGTAACAGATTAGAAGCTTCGATTTTCAGAACGTAGTGTGGCGCCACGAATGACCAGTACTTCACTGAATAACAAGTTTATAGACAATAAAATATTTATTAATTTTCAGATAAGATGAGTAAAAAAACCTTTTTTTTTTCTGTCGAATACAAGAAATAATTTTGCGCATGCTTTTACTTATCTTGATAATTTGACTGGTTTATAATTAAGATGGTTTTGTAGTTTTAGCGTCAAAGTACATTATTATTTCATTCAATACATTGTTATTGTAAGAGGAGGGGGGGGGGGGTGAATAAAAAAATGATTGAAAATTGGGTTTCAAGTATTCAAATTTGAGAAGCACTGGTATAAAGGTAACTTAATCGATAAAGCTTATAAATTACGCATCACTATTATAAATAATATACTTTTAAAAGTATAAATTAAATCATGTTAATGTGTAGCGAACTGCCTCTCTTGTTGGTATGATGATTTACAGAAAAAAGAGCTTTTGCTTAAACAACTATTTTGATTTCATCCTTTGAATCAAATCGTAATAAAATTCAATCTAAGCATGTCTGAATCACGGAAGTTTCACCTATTTGAAGACTTATATTAAAAAATAACACTTATTAGTAAATGAAATACTCGGCTCTATATTCACTATTATCCACTCAAGTCGTCCAATCTTTTTCTCAGGAACACCAAAGATTCTAATCTATATATATAAACTCTTCAATTTACTAACTACATCACAATCAATTTCTGACTAATTTCATTTTCTCTCTGTCTCTATCAATTCACTTGACCTTAAATGGCAATTTTAGTTTACATTAGTTAAGGTTCCTATATAGAAGAAAATACTTTAATCAAACAATGTCTGAAAAGTATTTCACCTGGCGGATTTGTAGAGGACCCAAAATTATCCTGTTACACATAATACCAAATATTCATTCATTCGTTAAATCACTAGTTAGTTTAATTTACTATGCCATGATTTCTCAAACTGCGGAGTACGACCCCCTAAGGGGGCAGGATAACTCTACATGGGGAGCGCGAACATAACAAAAAGTCAAAAATAAAACATTATTTAAAGTTATTATTAATTTACTAAAAGCAAGCGAAACAAAATACATTCTGACACAATAAAAAATAAAATATGCATTTGCACAGATATAATACACTTACAAATGTATTAGTTATACACAATGTATTTCATGATTAATTTAATAATACTAAGTTTGTGACTTTCCAACTTAGTATTATTAACTTAGTATAAGTTTTTCCAACGAATCCTCTTGGGAAATATTTGGTCTATAAATTCGCATTATTCACAACCAACCCTTCAGAAGATAATCGTGATATTTAAATTAACTTACTATAATTAGGCGAGGTTTTCTTGCTTGTAGAGAGGGGAGAGAAGATATACTCGAGCCAGGTGAGATTGCTACTGAAGGTATAATATTAGAATTAGAGTGATTTGATTCTTATTAGGTGGAAACTTTAAAGTGACGATTGTTCACTAGGATTGAATTGAGATAAGATTAAATCGGATGATAGGTTAGATCCTCAATTAAGATAACGATCAAGTTTGATAGTCTCCTAATCGCTCACGTTTTACTGTCGTTGTTCAATTTTCACGGTTAACATTCAGACATTATTTACTATTATTAGTTAAAATTGTGTCTGTTCTTTGTGCGGAAATAACTAAATTAATTGGATCATGGTGAGTGTTTCTTCCCTTCCCCCCACACATCTAGGTACCCGAGAGAGAGGCGCAAGCCTCTTACAATTTAAGCTAAAGTATAATAAATATCACTAACCCCATGGAATTGTCACTTATAAAATTATGTACACAATTTAATAATTCCCTTGATTATTTTACGGTTTAGATTTAAAGTTGTACAGTAGCCTTAGCGTACATTATTACTACATTCAATACATTGTCAATACATAGAAAGGGGCGATGAATATAGTGATTAAAAATTAGGTAGCAAATATATATTGAAAGTTTGAGATGCACTGTACTATGCCAAAAAGAATGATTATACAGTAAATAGCAATATACCTTTGAGAATTCAACACTAATTTGATTTTTTTTAAAAATAAATTAAACTTTTCAAGCACTATCATAGAAAAAAGTTTTTAGAAATTGCCTTATTCAAATCTTGACAAGCTGTACTCTATATAGATTGCAAACAACGTTTACTTTTATGCTGGATATTATGTATAACGTTCATAACATTAGCAAATAAACATCCTTTTGAAAAAAATGAATATTTAAGGGATTTTTACATATGTATATTAACGTATTTAAATAAAAATTGCGTGAGTGAAAAATCGATATTATAAGCATTGCGTATCGAAATAAGGTTGCAGCATTTTGAAAAATACATATGACCAGTTGCTTGAAATTAACATCCATATTGCCTTCATTTTGTAATTATCTCAAGTTTATCACAACATTTCCTACATTGTTTATTACCCGGGAAATCTCATTAACCGGGAAACAAATGGCTCCATTAAGCGTCACAGCTGGGACGCGTGGTTAACCGCTTCTAATCCTCCGAAGACTCGGAAGCCCCATTGAATCAGAGCTTAATCAAATAAACCATCAGACTACTCTAGAAAAGGACATATGTCTCCTTCCCAGCATCTTCAAAACATTCTCATTCCATTGACCAAATAATACCGGTCAGCGGAATATCGCCTTCAAGATGACGAAGGACTACTGCGCCCCAGTGTTAACAATCCGTCAAACTTCCCAATTCCGAGTTAAAGGGACAAGGAAATAGGATAAGTTTACGCTTTGATGTAGGAGTTTCGAATTCCCCGGGCTTTATTGCTGATAACAAATGATCCGTTTCTCAGTCTGGCGATTCTGAACAAATATTTCCCGTATTCCGACGAAAATCCGGATACTATAGCTGGAAGAGCAATTACGCGATAACCAATAAACGTTGGGGGGGGGATTTGCGAATGTATATTTTGTTGCGTGGTAATTAGAGAGGAGTAATTTAATAAATCCGGTATATCTCAAGCCCTCATAGAGGTGTTTGTGCGGAAGTTTTGCTTCGAACGTTTTGGAACTAAATCTTGATTGCATACACACGCCATAGGGTTGATGAGTATTAGGGAACTGTAACTGTAACTGTTACTGACTGTTCTCGGAATCGTTCCATTTCGCTGAGAAATCTGTATTTGTACCGGCATAAATTGTTGCGATTAAATTGAAGCTTGTCTTGTTTTGGAGCTGTCGAGGAGTTTGAATGTGAGGTGCAAAATTAGTATGTTAGGAAACGCGTTCTTTTTTTCCCCCTTCGTACTGTTGTTATAACTGTTATGCTTGCTGTAATGCAAGGACTAATTGAAAACATAATTTGTACTTTAGTTTTGGAAACATTTTCTTCTTGCCTGAATAGAGTTCGGACCAAACTAAAAGATACAGCAATGCAGGTTTAAAATACTTGGTGGTATATTTGTGAAAAAAAAAATTATATTCGTAAAGCTAAGGTTCGAAATCATTTATATTCCTTAAATTTATGACAGAATATTCGAACTAAAACTTGAATTATTAATTTACTTGTAATACGATGCAAGGAAAAGTAAAAGTAATGTAGAATATTCGACATATATTTATAATTCGTGTAGAAATAGTACACATTTATGTCAATAATTTAAGAGAAATTTTTCGTGTCAAGGGTACATAGTATAATTCAATTGACGAAAATTGGTAAAAAAAAAGTTTAGTCTAAATTGTTCCTTATGTTATCTGTATTTATATGATCTATATATCCGACAAATTTTGAAAGCTTTCAGTTAAGAAAAACTTAGAGCTATAATCAATTTATGCTCGGTTTTATTCACATTCCAATAGCAAATAACAATCACAAAGAAAATTAAACAGTTCTTTAAAAGCGATGCGAATTTATTATCAAAAATCCAATCCGTGAAACACAGGATTCCTCAGCAATATTCACAGAATAAATCTCAGAAGTGTCTTCATACCTTCAACAGCAAACAAACACAAGTATCAGTGTTTAAAATACACGTATGTAAAAGATTATTCCCAAACACAGCCGAGCTAATCGCTAGTCAAAACAATGCTCATTATTCGCTGGTTGAAATAAGGCTGACTCGTTGCGGCTAGCACCACTCTATTTATAAACCCTGCGAAAACTTCCAGAAAAATCCACATGCGTCATTGAGCGTGAAAATTAGTGAAGAAATACACTAATTTCTAGAAGAATCCAGAGAATTCCAAACTCACCAACATGGTCGTCAACTCTGTCGCCAAAAATGTTGCCAACTTGGCTCTATCACCAAGATTTCACCAAGTTCTCATTGAATCGCCACTATAGCGTAAGGGACGGCGTTTGCTTGTGAATAGTACAATTTTAAAATAAAATAAAGATATAGAGAATAATAAAAATGTATTACACATCCAAATACAAATCATTTACTCTATTTATACAAAATTCGTAACCATATATATCTGACTATTTATAATATATATATTTCTATCTATTTCTCCAGCACAATATAAAATTTACTAAATACCATTATTTCAAACACATACTTCATAACAAATATGTGAATTATTCCCTGTTCATTTATTCATTCGATATTTTAAATTAGTAGCTCTCTAAAAGACAAAAACCATTTATCTACAATTTTTCGTAGGATTTCTATAAGGTATCTAAAAAAAATGGTACGCAACGAACGAATAGTATGTTAAAGTTTTAAATAGCATTTTATTTTATGTATTCTGATATTTACACTCCCTCTCATTTGACTCTCAGTTTGTCAGCTGCTGAAGAAAAATTATAACAAAATTTAAACTTTGTGTGGAAAAGCTTGATAATTAATTTAATTTTACATTCTTAGGTTAATTTTATTTCCTTCCTCTTACCATAGTTAAACAATATTTTATTATTAAGCACTTCATTAAAATGTTTCCACATAAAAGCCCTTGTCATACGGCAGATTTATTTACCCGATAAATGTGTTATCTGTTTCGAACTAATTTTTCATTTAAATACAGAAAGCGCTTAACATTTTGAAAAATATATATTTAACTCTTTATTCAAATAATTCCCATTTCCTTGTTCGTATTCACCAAATTTCTATGCAATTACATTAAAAAATTAGTTCTCCCTCCGGCACCCACTTAAGCATATTTAATTCTTGAAATATTAAGCAATGTAATTTAATTTGTCCTAATGTAAATAATTCTATTTATTTGTACCTATTTATATGAAGTTTAGGCACATTTATTTACACTACGAATGAATGGGATTTGATTTGTTTCCATGAGATCTAGTTAGGACAGAAAATATGTTTTCTAATTAACTGCAAACTCCTTTTCAAATTACATTAGAACAGAATTATGAGAAATACTGTATTCTTGGTCAAACTAAACTTAGATTTACTTATACATAATAAAATTCAGAATTTATTTGCGAACATTATAACGAAAGCTTTCTGGTAAAATTTTACCAATTCGCAAAATTACAAGATACATCAAGTTCTTACGTAGTTCAAGAAGGCCATTTATTTTAATCAAACCTTCATCGATATAATTTGCAGGATACATATTTTATCCTTAAAATTCATCTAATTACTATACATTATCTTGTTGCAAATGGGAAGTGCAATATATTTGATATATTGTTACAGATGTAAGCTTCACTATATTTTCAGATGTTGAAAAGATAAATTTTTTAATGTGTCGTTTTATATGAGAAGTAGGGTAGAGATATTAACACATATCGCATTCTCATCATAAAGATGTTGTACAAAACTGAAAATTTCTATGACAATATCTGCCCTGTAAATGTAAAAAAAAAATCAATCAAAAGCCAAATTACACATTTAAAGCTACAATATTCCAAGCGATACTGAATGTTTTTGTTGTCACGTCTTCTTATCCTGGGATACATATGAAATACGCGCGCGCGCGCGAGTAGAAGAACAGAAACTAACAATACAAATAGAAGAATATAGATATTTATTGCAAACGATGATCACAGCATATAACAAATGGAATGCGCTGTTTTCCATTCAAGACCAGAATCTATTACAGGCAAAAGTCCAACTTCTTTTCCCGATGTACACAACCATGCCTTACTGGGGATACGAACCCAAACCCACTCGGTTGCAAGCTGAGAGTCATATCTACCCTACTGGTGCGGCGGCTCGCGATACTCAATGATTACACTATTACACAAACCACTATCGATTTACGCATCTTACCATGAGAGGAAAAAAAGAAGTTAATCCATTTTGAATTTGAATTGTAGTCGATTTTTAAACAGATTTTCCTGTGAAAAGCTTAATTTCAAAGAAATGAATACCAAATCTGAATTGCTGATTAAAATTTCATTTAATACGGTGATTTATATCACTAATACTTTTTTTTCAGGGTTCCACTTCATAGTTCTTAAACCTTAATGTTACTGCCTACCTTCGGACCCAATTTTATTATAAAATCAAATTTTTGAAACAAATTTAGGGTCTTTAGGAAGAAAAATAAAAAAATAAAAAATGTGTAAATACATAAAAATTTTTAAATAAATATTGTACTGTTAGAAAAACTGGTTGTTTCAAGGAAATTTAACCAAATTTTTACTAAAACAGGTAACACTGTTTAAAAATTTCTAATACAATTATCATAATTTTCTATATACACATTATAATGCTCTTCAAAATGAACTAAAATCTACGAGAAATATTAAAATACAAAAAAAAAAAAATTACAGACATATATACATAATATGAAAATTTTAATATTTTTTAAGTTTTTTCTTTATAAAAATAACCCTAAATGAAAAAAATATTTAACCTACAATAAAACTTATGGTCCATTTTATGAAAAATAGTATCATAAACATTACCACAAAAT
The DNA here is from genome assembly GCA_019973955.1 of Trichonephila inaurata madagascariensis. Classification (NCBI taxonomy): domain Eukaryota; kingdom Metazoa; phylum Arthropoda; class Arachnida; order Araneae; family Nephilidae; genus Trichonephila; species Trichonephila inaurata. The sequence goes on along the minus strand of BMAV01017827.1, from coordinate 155,749 downwards.
TTCAAAACGTTATCTGCTTTGGTTCTTAAGATATCATGTATTCATGGTAGGCAGTCACATTAACATAACCATAAAGTTGATAAAAGTAAATATTAGTATATAGTATGAAATGAAAACCACGAGAAAATACATAACAATGTGTACTTATGAACTTTTACAGGGATAGAATCATTTGCCATTATCAGGCATTTGTTTTCATTTGTTCTAATTTACTTCATTATTGTACAAAATTATTTAATCGAATAACATAAAAGATGTAAGAAAATACTTTGATATATTAATAATCTATATATTGTTACGTAGATCCAAAGGTTCGAGGATTTTATGCAAAACAATCACAAAGAAAATAAACAGTTCTTCAAGAGCGATGCGAATTTGTTATCAAAAATCCAATCTTTTCAATACAGGATTCAGCAGCAATATTCACAGAGTAAATATCCGAATGTCTTCACACCTTCAACAACAATCAAACACAATAACCAGTGTTTAAAAATACACGTAAGTAAAGGTAATTCACAAGCATAGCCGAGCTAATCGCTAGTCAAAACAATCCTCACTACCCGCTGGTTTAATCCAGACTCCTCGCCGTCCCAGCGAGCATCTTATTTATAGGCGCGACAGAAATTTCCAGAAATATAGCCGCTCGTGACATTAGTGGAGAGATCCACTACTTTCTAGAAGATTCTAGAGGTATCCGAACTCGCCAACATGGTTGCAAATGACGCCAAAATGGGCGCCAAAGTCGCCAACTTGGTCGCCAAAATGATGCCAACTTGGCTCTACCGCCAAGATTTCGCCTAGCTCTCATTGAATCGCCATTATAACGTGACTCACTGACTAATCACGATATCTCCGGAACTATTAAACCTACAGATTTGAAATTTGGTAGGCGGGTTCTCTTTATGGAATAAACATCAACTGTGAACGGATTTTGCAACGATTGAACCCCAAGGGGTGTTACGGGGGCTTAAAGGGCGTTATAGATAATTATTTCCATTATTAAACTATTAGAGGTACAATTTTGAAACTTGGTATATATATTTCTTTCATAAAGTAGACATTCCCTACAAAACAATTTTTACGAAAATCGACTTCCAAGGGCGTTCAGAGAGCTAAAGGGGCGTTATGCATAATTATTTCTATTTTCAAACTATTAGACGTACAGTCTTGAAAATTGGTAGGCGGATTCCTTTCATAGAGTTGAGATCCTCTACAAAATGGGTTTTGTGAAAATCGACCAACAAGTGGCGTGGTGTAGATTTAAGGGACGTTATAGGTAATTAACTCCTTTTTTAAACTATTAGACGTAAAATCTTGAAATTAAGTAAGCAGATTCCATTAATTCAGTAGGGATCCGCTATAAGATGGGTTTTGTGAAAATCGCTTCCTAAGTGGCGTTGCGGGGGCTTAAGGGGAGTTATAGATAATTATTTCCATTTTAAAACTATTAGACGTACAGTCTTGAAATTTGGTAAGCGGATTCCTTTCATGGTGTAGAGATCCGCTACAAAATAGGTTTGGAGAAAATTGATTCCCAAGGGTCACTGAGGGGGATTAAGGGGCGTAATAGGTAATTATTTCTGCTTTTCAACTACTAGACCCAACTGCTTGAAAATTAGAAGGTATGTTCTGTTCATGGAATAGAGTTCCTCTTACAAAGAGATTTGCAAAAACGGACCCCCAAAGGAGTGGGAAGGAGGGGTTAAGAAGAGTTATAGAAAAATTCCTGTTTTTGAATTTAACCCATTTACTTTAAATTTGTTGAGCACGTTTTACTAGTTGAAAAGAGTTCCACTAAGAATGGATTTTACGGAAATCAACTTCAAGGGGTAAGCGGGGGGATTTATTGGGGCGTATTGATAGACAAAATTCCCGTTTTCGAACTGCTAGGACTATAATAATAAAATTTGGTTTGCATGTTTCTTTTGTTGAATTAGAATTCACTAAGAATGCTCTCAACGGGGTAATGATGATAAAAATTCCGTTTTTGCTCTGTTAGATTTAGACTTGGAATGTAGCACGCATGTTTATTTTATGGAGTAGAGACCCACTGAAAGCTGTTTTGGCGGAAATCCACTTGATTATTGGGTTAAGGAAGAGCAAAAATCTTTCTACTTCTATTTTAAATATAAATAGAAATTAGATATCATATATAGTTTATGTGCTTTTTATATCAAGAGGCGAGAGTTACAGCCATAAATACATTTTTCAATACAATCAAATTCTTAATGCAAGATATCAATAATTTATATATATGTAAACAGTATATTTTTTTACAACATCGGGAATTACCCAGTGAAGCGGTGGATAATGGCTAGTATATTTATATACGGTACACACACAATAATTTGAAATAATAGAAAAATTCAGCCCACGAATGTTTAATCACTGGCGCCAAATGATTTGACTTCTTCTTCCTAAGTTTTCCCATTTATTTAATTGATTTCGGCATAAGTTCTTTTTTTAGCATTCTGTATAAATTTGCAGGTGAGGTTATAATTAAAAATGACACTCACCACTTGCTTTCTTAGTTGTGTGTGAAAAGTTTAAACATATAATTAAATTTTTAACTAAATTTAAAGTGCGGTGTTTTTTGTAATACGATTTTACTAGTAATAAAAGAGAAGAATTTGTTAGCATAAATATTGAGCATTTGAAAAATAAGACTGTTTTAAATGTAGAATTATTCTTAGCAACCTACACGCAATTTATACCATTGGTATTGTAAAAGCTTTCTAAACATAGCTAAAATAGGGTATGCTTAATGGATTTAAGACAGCGTTTCTCAAACCGTGGGGCGCGCCCCTCTAGGGGGCTTGATAATTCCACAAGGGGGCGTGAACGAATTGAAAAGTCTTAAACAAAAGATTATTTTTAAAAAAATATTAGTTTACAGAAAGTAAGCAAACAAAATACATTCTGCCGTAATAAAATACACACATTTGCACTGTTATAAAACAAAGACTTATAAATAAATCAGTACTGCAGAATGTATTTTATAATTAATTTAACAATACTATAAAACCAAGTTTAATAATTACCAGTGACCCCTTGAGCTTGTCATATATAAAATAGTATACAGCAATTAACATTTATTAACACAGTTTATAATTAATCCCTTAAATGCCAATAAAAAAATTATTCGATTCAGTTCCCAATGTCACTTTTTTGAAAGGAGGGGGAGAAAAGGGAATAAATAAGCAAATTCTCTGAAAAAAGCAAATACTTCACAAATCCTGTCAAGGTCCTTTTATTGCAATCCAAAGCCTTCGAAATACTTTTATGGATAGCAATGCACAGAAAAGATTGTACCTTGAAAAGACGTATACGTGCGTGTCAGGTAATCATCGCATTGGGTGAGCGAAGCGTTTATATACACCTGTGGCACTTAATAGGTTAAAATCGTATTGTAGCTTTAGCGTCAAATAATAGTACTATTGAATTCAATACATTGTTATTCTATGCGATGAAAATTAGATTGCATATTGGGTCGCAAATATTGAAAGTTTGAGAAATACTGATTTGAGATATAAAAAAAGAGTTGCAGTTACTGGTAAAAGTATTTTAGAGAATAATAGGGCTCTTGAACATTTATTGATTAAGAATGCAGGTATTTTATATTAACATAGAAACGTTAATTTTTATTATTTTATATATTAAGGTATCTGACTACGTTCGGAACCGTGATTTTGCAAAAGTGCATTAATGGATAATATTTAGGATATTTTGTGTCACTTAGATTATAGAAAATGTATATAAAATTGTTTTAAGAATAGTATTACAATAAAACATTATTTAAGTATAATATTTTCACAAAAAATGAACATAGAATGACCCATTTTCAAAATATTCTCCTTTTGTGAAAAATGTTTCTTTTATAATAATATTTTGCCTATCTATACCTCAGACCTCTATACAGAGGCTCAACTAGAAGTTTTGAAATATATAACTTAGAAGTGGGTTTATCCATGTTTTACGACAACAGAGGGGATAAATTTTATGAAAAAAATGCCTATAATTATTTCAATGGGTTGTAACTCTGAAAGAAATGAGAATTTTTCAAAAATCATAGTTGAGCCTCTGTAAAGAAGTCTGAGCTATATACAGGTAAAATATTATTATAACAGAAGCTTTTTCACAAAAGGAGACCATTTTGAAAATAGGTTATTCTAAGTTAATATTTTGCCAAAATATTTTATTTAAATAATTTTTTTTTGTCAAAATGTCCTTAAAATAATTTTATACATGTAGTCTAATCTAAGTGACAGTAAATATTATGAAAATTGTTCATTTATGCACTTTTTTAAAATAACGGTTTCGAACGTAGTCGGATACCTTAATATATAACATTAAATACTAATTAAACTAATTTGTCGAAAAAGAAACCTTTAATTTGTCAGTAGTATTTTTATCAATCTGAACGGAACAGTGGATCTATTGACCTTTGGAAGATAAATAGCTTGGATAAAAGATTAATTTTCAGAACAGGACTTTTGGTTATATAGCCTGCGTCCTCTTTTGTGTCAATTATTAAAACTACTATATGCCACCGGATAATGGCAAAATAATGTGCTGCCCATTAAACTGAGCCCTAACGAAATCTTGTGGTTCTAAAAGTAAAAGAAAAGGATAAAATAAAATACCTCTCGTCTAAAAACAAGAAGTAGTCAATGACGTTTATATGAGTTCAGATAGACCACAAGGGTTAGTAATTTTTATTGCAGAAAACAACTAACAGGAGAGCTCCTAGACCGAGTTTTTCAATTAATTTATTATTTTTTTTACCAAGGTTACATATATAAATTATCCAAAACGTTTTTGGAAATGGACCATGATATTTCGAATCAGGATACGAGTACAACAGAGTTTCTCAAACAGTGGGGCGCGTATCCCCAGAGGGGCATGATAAATCTACAAGGGGGGGATAAGAGCCTATTAACAAGTCGAAAACAACAGATTATTTTTTTAAAAAAATTATTAATTTAATGAAAGTAATCAAACAAAATACATTCACACATAATAAAAAAAATACTCATTTACACTGATAAAATACACTTATATAAATGTATCAATACTATACAATGTTATTTATAATTAATTTAACAATACATAGCTAAGAACACAAGTTTGATAATTACCAGTAACCCCAGGGACTTGCATTAATACTTATTTTGATAACTTCTACAATTTATAACTAATCACTTAACTGCCGATTAAAAGTTACAAGATTCGCTCTTTAATGTCACAGTTTTCCACGTATACGTAGTATGTTTTTTTTGGGGGGAGGGGGGGAGGAGGGAAGGAATATATAAGCAAATACTCTGAAATAAGTAAATTCTTCGCAAACATTGTTATGGTCCTTTTATTGCATTCCAAAGCCTTCGGAATAATTTTATGGATAGCAGTGCACAGAAAAATGGTACTTCGGATAGACGTATATATACGTCCAGAAAATTAATGCTTCGGCTGAGTGAGATGTTTATATACGCCGGTGGCTCTTATGAGGTTGAAGTCGTATTGTAGCTTTAGAGTCAAGATATGGTATTATAGAATTACGGTATCCGACTACTTTCGGAACCGTGATTTTAGAAAAGCACATAAATAGATAATTTTCATAATATTTAGTGTCACTTAGATTAGAATACATGTATAAAATTAATTTAAGGACATTTTGACAAAAATATATTTAAATACTATATTTTGGCAAAAAAGTAACTTAGAATAACCTTTTTTTCAAAACGTTCTCCTTTTATAAGAAATGATTCTAAAATAATAATATTTTGTGTGCTTATATGAAGTAAAGACTTCTCCCGAGAGTCTGAACTATTTTTTTTTTTTTTGAAAAAATCACAGTAATTTCAGAGTTACAACCATTTTGAAATAATTATCGGGTTTTTTTTCTTAAAATTTATCCCCTCTGTTGTCGTAAAACATGGATAAACCCACTTCTAAGTTGTATATTTCAAAAACTCTAGTTGAGCCTTTGTACAGAAGTCTGAGCTATGCACATACAAAATGTTATTATAATAGAAGCATTTTTCACAAAAGGAGAATATTTTGAAAATTGGTCATTCTATGTTCATTTTTTTTTAAATATTGTACTTAAATAATTTTTTACTGTAGTAATATTCTTAAATCAATTTTATAAAAATTTTGTATCTAAGTGACACTTAATATCATAAATAGATATTAT
>BMAV01017827.1:114435-149456 GCA_019973955.1 Trichonephila inaurata madagascariensis | reverse complement strand
TGTGTGCTTATATAAAGTAAAGACTTCTCCAGAGAGCCTGAACTATTTTTTTTGAAAAAATCACATTATTTTCAGAGTTACAACCATTTGAAATAATTATCGGGGTTTTTTTCTTAAAATTTCTCCCCTCTGTTGTCGTAAAACATGGATAAACCCACTTCTAAGTTGTATATTTCAAAAATTCTAGTTGAGCCTCTGTACAGAAGTCTGAGCTATGTACATACAAAATGTTATTATAATAGAAGCATTTTTCACAAAAGGAGAATATTTTGAAAATGGGTCATTCTATGTTCATTTTTTGTCAAAATATTGTACTTAAATAGTTTTTTACTGTAGTAATATTCTTAAAACAATTTTACAAAAATTTTGTATCTAAGTGACACTTAATATCATAAATAGATATTATCCTGCAAAATCATCTTTTTGCGAAATCATGGTTCCGAACGTAGTCGGATACCTTAAATACATTGTTATTGTATGGTGGGGGGTGGGATGAAAATTATGATTGAATATTGGGTCGCAAATGCTGAAAGTTTGAGAAAAACTGGAGTACGACATCCTATCTGTTGTTCCTCTTACACAACACGCCTACTTGAGAAAAGATAGCCTCGACAAATTTAAGTAGTAACTGCTCTCTAAACAATAACTCTTTGTACGCCATAAGACTTACAAAGCCATATCGTTACTCGATCTTGACTCAAAATTATGAGATTTGTCGTCAGTAAAAATTCGTGTTGTTTCAAGTGCAAGGTTAATAACATTTAATTCCGAACATTGAACTTATATGTTGAGTATATAATTTCCGTTGTGACGGATTGTGAAAATTCATTGAGCATGATTAGCGCAATCATATATCGTCATTGTCACATGATAAGTACAACAATGTGCACAATAGTCACATAAGTGTAATAATGTGACTACATAGTCACATGATAACTTCAATAATGTGACATCATAGTTACATCATGTGCCATTACGGGTTTACAGCCAATCTGTTCATAAATCCATGTGATAACATAGTCACATAACTGCAATCATGTTTTTTCAGCCAATCAGTTTACGTGCTTCACTGTTGTCAAATGTTGTTTTTTTGTAAAAACTTTATTTTAAAACGCGCATAGTTGCCAACAATTAGAAAGCGCATAGATAATCAAAATGCATTTGATTTAAAAATAACGGTATTATGTAAGATTTTTTTTTTTATTTATTTTGTAAATTTTTTTAAGAATCTTCATACTCGAACATCTTTACCCAATTATAAAACTTTAAATTTTATCTAAATTTTACAAGCAGAACTGCAAGTAAAAGTGTAATGTATTTATCATCTAGCCGTCATGAATTTACCCCGTTATATATAAAAAAAAATAACTTAAAATAGTTTTCTCAATAAGAAAGATGTATTAATACTTAAGTATATAATACATATTTCAACAAAAAAAATACTTAATTGACTTTTACATCCCTCCCATTCATTTTATATCCTTCAAATACAAAAACGGACACAGTTTAATGAAAATATAGAAAAAACGTTTAATGAGGCGAAAAAGATGAAGTATTTTCTTTCTCGATATTCGCAATATACAGTGTAATGACACATATTGGAAATAAGAAAAAAAAAACACTAAAAAATCGTTGAAAATAAAGTAGGTAGTTATGTCATAGCATAGTCATTATAGAAAGACTGTATTCAGCATATTTTCCACCCCTATAACCATTATAATCAACGTTTTATTTAATGCGCTGCTGTGATTTTCGATCATAAAGAATTCTTTTAAGTAACAGCCGCAAGGTCCAAAATAATTATTGCTATCGATTGGGAGTCGGTTCAGTTTAACAAGAATCACGTTAGGCTGAATTAATTAGAACAATTTTACAAATTTTGCACTGAAATATTGTCAGTAGTCTTGTCATATTGTGATATGGTTGATATATGGTGACCATATCTTTGGTTGTCAGCGTGAATTAAAGGTGTGGGATTCTCAAAGTGAATCGACATTTTAGAATTCTTAATATGACTTTATTAAGAGTTTAACTTAAATTTCTAATATATTGGACAAACTTATATTAAGTGAGAATAAACCAAAACACGTAGCTGTAGCTAAACCGGATCGGGCAACTTGGATCACTTATCTAAATAATTATATTCACCTACTTTCAATTCTAATAATATTACGAGTTCTGATATCAAATAATCTGTCCTACCTTGAATCACACAACGGTTCAATCACTTTCAGAGAGATTGTTAGGCACGAGTGCAATAGTATGCACCTTGAAGTAATGGCTAGGAATCCGTGAATCTTTGGTAGGCCGTCAAATTACACTTCTATCTTTTCCAAACAGAACTTTCTCTAAATTTCCATCCCGCTTACTAAAACTTCTGTTCTTTTAAAGGCTATCTTATTTGCATTTCACTTCTTGCATTTGGGTTGGAAAAGATTTGCCATTATTCTTGGCCGTCAAAGAACCCAGAGGTTATGTTACAGAAAAGACGCGTGAGCCCGTCACAACATATTCAGCAATCATTTCAGAGACATTGACTTAAAAAGAAATATTTAAAACTGAACTCTTAAGCAATTACTATTTCATTCAAAATATAATTTTTTTTATTCATGAAGCTCCTTAACTTGTGGATGCAAAGTTTTTCTAGTAGGATTCAAAAATTCTCGGAATAAGCCTATAACGAGGCAAATTTTTGCACTAGAGCCACTACAATAACATTTTCGTGTTATTGTATTCTTCTCTTTTTCTAAGAAAAGTTTATAAAAAATCACATGGTCGGTGGGATGCCACGGTGCCGTATTTTATAGGCGGACGTATTCAGTCGTCGGCAATTGAAAAACATTGCGTATGTTGAGTGGATAATGGATATTAATTTTTGTGTTCATTTGGGGGAAAAGTGCTATGGAGACTGACAAAATTTCCAAGCATGTGTAAGGCTATGATACATTACAGTGAACCCAAGCGTGTGAGTGGCATTGACGTTTCAAGGAAGGCAGGGAAAGTGTCAAAGACAACAAACGCTCTGGACGCCCACAGACTTCCTTATTGCTGTAAACATCGAAAAGGTTTCTGTGGCGGATGTTAGAACAGGCTTCAAACAATAGCAGAATCGGGTCAATGCATACTAACTAAGGATCTTAACATGCATAAGATGTTCCAACGTATCCTTCATCGCATGTTAAACGAAGAGCAATCTGCAGATGAAATGAAAAGTCCATCGCAGGCCATCTCACACAATATTAGGTATGTCGTCAAAAAGAAAAGGCTCTAAAGATACCTATTACCCGTTATGAAGGTAGAAATTTAAAAAAGAAAACTGAAAACTATTGTGTCTTCCCTAAATTAGCAGGTTTTTTCGCCAAACACTGTGGTGTACAATCTTGTTTCACTATGTAATTAAAGAAATAAAATAGTTAACTTTATTCTTTACGTCCTTGTCAACATACGTTACTTTTAGAACCTTAATAACTTTCCTTTCTTTCTATAGGTATTTTTACTTTTTAACTATGGCTTTAAGAAATAACTTACTCTCACTATATAAAAATATTTAAGCATTTTTGTTACTTTAGGTTATTTTGTGAGTATAGCAAGGGGCTAAGTTACAAATCTCAAATAAAAAAGGAACAAGCAAATGCTTTCTTATAAAATGAATGTTTTTATATATATTCTTAATTTATCTTTGAAAGGGAATGCATATTAAGACAAGTAGATCAAGACTGACAAAGAAAGTGACTAGTTTATTTCCTGTATGTAATTTGGATTGGTTTGAAGCAGAACAAAATGTAGGTATGCAAATGGAGCTGTTTTTGGGGTATGCAGAATGGTGACGGGTATATTTTTAAAGAAAATAATCGCTTTCTTTTTTTTTCTATTCTAGAATTGTCCATTTTATTTATAAGCTAAGAAAAAATGGTCGAAGTTTTATTATATTTTGTTTTATTTTACATTTTCCCCGTGTGTGTGTGTGTTCACTCGTGATGCATTTTATTTACATTAAGAGGAGTTGGAAACCTCTCTGTTTCTCTATACTGAGATTGTTAAATTAACTGTTTTCGATGTACCTTTTCTCAAAATCTGTTTTATGTACATGCTTAAAATTTTTCATACAACTAAAGTACACGTTTTTCATTATACTGAAATAAAATTTTAGCTTATTTTGAATTTATTTTCTTATTTATAAAAAAATTTATCAAACAATGTGAAATTTGACCCATTTTTCACATAAGAAAATAGTAAGAAATAAATTTTTGAGTTTTTTTTTACAAAAACCTCATTTTAGTATATATTAGTCATCATTAGAAATATATTATAAAAAATTTACATACCTGAGAAACAGTAGTTTCTCAGAAAAGTTACATAGAACATCAAAATTTACATTTTGAGATAAATTTATTTTAATGTATACAGCGAGGCTTCTAATCGGCTAGGAAATAAAAAAAATAAAATAAAAGTCTTGATTTATAATAAAATATACATGTTTTGGTTTAAATCAGACGTTCAACTTTTAAGCAAAAACGAAGTACTTTGTTTACATTTTTCGCCATTTAAATGGGCATGGCCCAATTTCAAAGATTATTTAAAAATAGGTTTTAAGGGCATCTAATTACCGTAGAGGTTAAAGTGAGGTATGTGTTACAAAGGTTAAAATCTATACAGTTTGAAAATATGATAATCTCAAATTGTCAAAAAGATAAGCTTTTAGCTTTCCAACTGCCCTTAAAATCCATTCAGGAATAAATTTCTTGAAACTAGTGTATTCTTATGTATTTAGTTCAAATACAGACGTAAATATGAGGTACATTGTATGCAATTTATCTTTCAAATGAATTTTATACATCGAATTGCCAATTTCATCACTTGAAGGAGCTTCTAAACTATGAAGTCCGTCACAAATAGCCCTTGTATAGCTTCAAGTGAGGGAGTGAGCGTTTATTAATATAGCAATATAACGCAACGGGATAGTGTGTACAATAAATACACATCGGGAGGTATAATAGATACATTAACTATGCAAAGAGATTACTTTTCTATAGCTTCAAAGTGCAAAGTTAATATACAGTCATTCAACCGATGCATTCATGTTTCTATTAATTATATTTCCATGCAGATTATATACATTATAAATGGTTTCAGAATACAAATCTACAAAATTAAGTGAAACATTTCTTCATATACGAAATTGTCCCAAAACAGTTATGTTAAGGTAACCGACTACGTTCGGAACCGTGATTTTAAAAAAGCACATAAATGGATCATTTTCATAATATTTAGTGTCACTTAGATTAGAATACATGTATAAAATTGTTTCAAGGACATTTTGACAAAAAAAAAAATTATTTAAATACAATACTTCGGCAAAAAATTAACTTAGAATAACCTTTTTTCACAAAATGTTCTCCTTTAATAAAAAATGCTTCTAAAATAATGGTATTTTTTGCTTAATAAAGCAAAGACTTCTGCAGAGTGTCTGAACTATTTTTTTTTTTTTGAAAAATCACATTATTTTCAGAGACATCCATTCGAAATAATTATCGGCGTTTTTTTCCTAAAACTTCTCCCCTGTGTTCTCGTAAAACATGGCTAAACCCACTTCAAAGTTATATATTTCAAAAATTCTAGTAGAGCCTCTGTACAGAGGTTTGAGCTATAGACAGGCAAAATATTATTATAATGGAAGCATTTTTCACAAAAGGAGAATATTTTGAAAATGGGTCATTCTAGGTTAATTTTTTTGTCAAAATATTGTACTTAACCCTCTAAGCGGTCTGCACTTAAAGTCTTGCCATTCTGGAGATGCTTCGAAAATGCACCGCACGCATTTTTTTGCCGTCAGGTGGGGTTCTCAAAAGCGGTTGAGCCGTATTTTTAAGAATGTGGCTCTGCCGCTTTTGAGAATCTTGCTTGAAGGCAGAAAAAGCATCTCTGGAATGACGAGATTTTACGTGCAGAACGCTTGGAGGGTTAAATAATATTTTATTGTAATACTATTCTTAAAACAATTTTAGATACATTTTCTAATCTAAGTGACATAAATATTATCCAATTATATGCTTTTGCAAAATCACGGTTCCGAACGCTGTCGGATACCTTAAGATACTGATTTCCAATAAAAGAACATTGTTTCCATTACAATACAACAGAAAAAGATACTACAAAGTTATAAAATGCCATCATATTCTCATCACAACTTATGAAAATTTTATTTGATTACTGAAAATGTATTTTCTGAGATAAGATTCGTAGTTTTCTTACTAAATAATAAATTTCGATTTCTTCCAACTTCTTCAGAATAAATTAATCTTATATCCTTTATACAGTGTAACCCATAAAATGAGCCCGTGAAAATGAAATGTTGCGAAATTTGTGAAAATATTCTTACTGCTAAAAAATGGATTTTTGAACTTAGTTTATATATTAACATCGGATTTTCAGTTTAATCCTCAGCCTGTAAGTTAAGTAAAATGAATTTATGTAATATATATAGAGAGAGAATATACGATATATATATATATATATCATATTCATTTGAAAGATAGTTTTATTTCCAAGAAAATGTTTGGTATATAATTACATAAAAGAAAAGAAACTAGAGTATTGCGTAACCAAGGTATTTTTATTTCGTTATTTATAAAAAAAAAATTATCTTATAATTTAATAAATTTAGCGTGAATTTTGTTATATCTTATTTAATAACAGATAAAAATAGTATACAAGTAATGCAATTATTCTATTAATTTATAAATTTATCTTAGGTACTGTTTTTTTCCCCTACTCTTATTTTCGAATATAATAACTATTGAAATTGTATTGTCAGTTGCTACACACATTTACGCATATATATAGTTCTAAAAATATAATGGAATCTACAATATAAAAGCATTAAGATAATATATTAGCATCCAATCCATTTTATTAAGCATTAATGATTATAAAGAACCAAAACAAATTTGTTTGGATAAACTTCTTATCAAGGCTAAATCCTTTTTAACCCGCGATCACTCGCGCGGGGTGTTCTGTACACCCCAGCAACAAGAAAATCCTCCCAGTATTCTAAAAAGAATGCGGAGAACCACAATTTTTTCTGTAGCTGCACATTTTAGGTCATTGAACCTTCAGGCCTGATGCAGCCCCTCATTCTCGAACGATTGGAATGTAATGACCTTCAAAATTTATCTGTGAGGCCTGAGAACTCCCGCGAGAAGTTGAGCATATTTTTACAGTCTGCTCTGAATGTTAGGAAAATAATTAAAATATTATTTTTCTATATACTTTCTACAATCATTATCTCATTAATTATAAAGTATTTTTGTTACTGGTATATACGTTTTACTGGTTTATGAAAAAATATAAAATTATGTGTTTTAAAATGAAAATTTTGTATGTTTAGATTAAATTAATGTTAGTCTCATTTGTATGAAATAAATTTAATAATTTTATTTGCATAATGAAAAAACATCTTGTACTTTATAAATATGTATTATAATGACTTAATTTTATTTTGATTATTAAATACACGTGTTAAAAGTTTGGGGTGTTCTCTACACCCCGCGAGTAACGACGGTAGCAAAAACAGGCGCGAGTGACCGCAGGTTAAATACGGCATTTTTGATTTAATTAATTAAAACAATATTCACTATTCCTTCTCTGTGTCGTTTTAATCAGATTAAAATTTCCAATTTGCAGATAACTTATGCAGTTTTCAAAAATTAAACACGAATAATTAACTACAACGAGATAATTAATACTTAATCTCTTGATAATATGAAAATGAATTTCAAATAATGATGTTAAACCTCAGAATTTGTTTAATTAAGGAAATTTTACTTGATTAAAATACTTTTAAGTGTAATTCTAAAATATATGTCAATAATATGCTTCTATAAAATATGGTATTAATTCAGAATAATCGGCAAAACAATGAATCAAATTTAAGCCTAATTTATCTTTAAAAAAATGAATTATTTATAGCTAAAAAATCGCCTTTTAAATATACTCTGAAAATATATTTAATTAAATCGTGGTATAAGCAATTTAATCCAAAAAAGAGTTATTTAGCTGTTCAATATATTTAATGTTAGATAAATATTTAATTTCAATTGAAGAAAAAAAAGTAGAGTCTTAAGAAATTAAACATAACCTTAATCGCAATTTATTACAATAACAATATCATTTGACCCAAAACAAGCTAAAAAAGAATCCATATGTAAAATAAATACCTTGAAAACCTTGATGAAATTACGTCTTATATAACCAACTGATATAAAATATGAAATATTATTTTTGAACTTACTACTCTTATGCCTCTTTTTATATGTATTTCTTATTCAAAGAATTAAACTTAAGAATGATTTATTTCCATTTTACTTCAAAGATTATTATAATTATTAATGAGAATAGGCATAAATGGTGAAAAAACACACATACATATGCTATGCTTTACAACTGAGCACTGAGGGTTTCACGTCAGACTGACCACTTGACCGAAACAGCGTCACATGCACCTCAGCGCCTAAGGTTACGTAAACTGAGATAAGTACTGTAGGCCTTGCCCTCATTGGCTATTGCGCCACTGACATCAATTAAAAGGCTACTGGGAATGGATCGGGAAACTGTCGTGAAATGTGTTGAAACATTTTTTTACTGTAGCTTGTAGTTATCACAATAAGGAGCTTGTTTGGAAATAACGCCTATTTAAATCAACATGGTGTCTCTTGACACCTCTGTGTAGTTTTATATCTTGATAAGATTTATTGGCTACTATTTGGTGAACATTGACGAGAAACTTGTTGATACCTCTATCGCTCAACCTCGAATAAACATTATTGGATGTTGGTTATGAATACATTTTTCCGTTATGCTTTTATATTTTAAAAATTTCAAGATATAAATATTTATTATTTATTTTTATTATTCTTACTTTGAAAACCAAGATTTAAAAGTCTTCAAAATAAATTTAATTACAATTTTTTTCTTGAAAATTTATTGTTTTTTACACTTCCAGTTGATCTAATTTTGAATAAATGTCTCTCTCGTTTTGTATATATATATATATATATATATAGGAGTGACATGGCATTAGTGGGAGTTATGAGCAAAATATAGGAGTGGTAATTGTTGTATTAAATATGAAAGAAAAGTCATTCAAAAATTATGAATTGAATTATTGATAGGATGCTCTTTGGTGAGTTTTTAATGATATACGCTATTCATTTATGAACATACTGAGTTTTTAATTTGAACTTTCGGTTTTTAGACATTTTTTCTACCTATACAACTATTTTAAAGATGGGTGCGTCATCTTTGATGTTCGATGGGTCACTTATATTATGCACTTAATTGTTTTAGAATTTTAATATTTTAATGTTATAATATCTCTTTCAGAATGCGATGGCAAATAGTTTAATTTTTGAAGTTTAATGGTTTAATTTTAATTTTTTAATTTTTAATTCTTAAATTTTTGAGAATTGGATATTTTTCGATTAACTTACCAAGTTGCAATAGGGGGAAGGTTGGCGCCATCAAACTAGTTTAACCCCACTTATCGGTCCTAAGTCCGAGGTTGCACTTGGATATTTTATAAATTTCTATTTTATAATTTTTTAACTTTGTTTGAAAACGTTGGAATTTTATCTTCTATATTCGCCATTGATATTTTGAAATGGGATTTAATGTTTAAGATTCATATGATTTCAATTTTTTAATTGATTATTAAGTTGTGATTAAATTATTTATATATATATATATATATATATATATATATATATATCAAACTCAATTAAACAAAAAAAATGAGGTTTGTCTGATATACTAGTATACTTATGTTGAAAAATTTAGAAAGCAAACTCGAATTAATAAGAATAAGATTTATTAAGAATAAGAAGACCGCTGAATAATTTTTCCGAAATGTTTCCTTAATAATTCCAGTAATTTTCTTTCAATATGATAGCTCAAAAATTAGATTATGATGTGTGTAGAATAATTATGTAAGCGAATTACCATGACTGTGTTCTCTGGAAGAGATTCCATCATTTATGGGTTCCTGCAATAGCTTATTTCACATTTCCTTTTTCGGATATATTCTATGTGTAAGATTACGTAAAAAATTGCTTGTAATTCTCTAAATAGTTCATTAAAACTGGATCAAGTTTATTAACATTTAAAGACAGAAAATAAAATTTTTAACATTTATCTTAAAAGAAATTCTAACCACAATTCCAAAAATAGAAGCAGTATTATATAAATATTAATAAGATAACGAATATATATATATATATATATATATATATATAATTTTAATAATTATGCATAATTATACACATGCTTACACTGACACACATATGTTATATAAATGACTTTTATATAAATTATTTTATTTATAAGAAATGTCCTGAGTCAGCAATGCTTATAATACTGCAGGATTCATATATATATATATTTAAAAAATTGTATTATATTTTTAAAAATTCTAATATCTGGTTTATATTTCAATTTCTGTTTTTTTATGCATCAGCTATAGTATTATAATAATGATTCATGTCTGTATAGTAGAGAGAATATTAACTAATATAATGTTAAATTAATAAATATGTCATTTCAAAAATTTAATTTGACTGTCTAAGCTGCTAAAATTGCTTAGACTGCATTCTTAATCCTGGAATATCAAATATGTAGTCGTTACTTGTGCCACTTGTTCGACGGTAACATGAATTCAAGATCGAAGGAACCCATCGTGGCTAAGGGTTAGATTCTTACACCTGTCGTTAGCCTTAGCTTTGAGCACCATACAGGTAACAGTGCGAGTTAGCTCGGTTTCACCCCAATTTTGAGGGAGAATACCCAGGGGGTGGACAGAGGCCTCCCACCTTTCTTCCCCTTCCACCAACCTCACGAGAGAACTTGCAGCTCGACGGCTTTTTAGAGTACCTCCCTGCCATGAACGTACTATACTTTTACAAACATCCATGCCTTCCCAAAGACCACGTCACTTTACCATGGTTCAAAGTAACGTGGTCCGTCGCCAAAAACCCTCGAGTAGCTGAACAGTGTGACGTTAATACTCATTCACGCCTTCCCCGGTATTCGAACCCAGGCCCTACAGAACCGCAGTCAACGTCGCCAACCACCATACCGGATGAGTGGTTGAATATCAAATATAAATGCAATTATCCAATAGTTTGGTTAATTTTAAAATGGTTTCAAGGTTTATCAATTGGTTTTTAATTTCCAACTTTGCCTCTTATTATTAGCTAAAAAACCCAAATAAGCTAAGTGTAAGTCTTACTTTTTAAGTCATGTAAAATTATACGAGTTAGAAATATACGAGTTTTCTATGCCATGCAAATGAAGTATACATTGAATATTTCTTAGAGGATTATAACTGAAAAATTAAAAACAAAATAGAGTAAAAATAATGCAAATATTTATGTTTTGATTTTACTTGTATTTTTTTTTTAAATTTAAACTTTATATTTATTTGGAAGCAAAAGCAAAGAAATAAAATCGATGCTTATGCTTTAAGAATTGAATATAATTAAATCGCTTTAATGCTTATGAGTACAGCCTAACATTTAAAAATTGGCTATGAGCCCATTTTTTACCACGATAGAATATATAATTAGTAATTTTATTAAATGTTAGCATAAATTATTAATCATATATTTTGATTCTTAAATAAATGAGGTTTTCTAACTTGATATATTAAATATTCATGTGCGTCAGATATTCTTTGTTCGCTTTTTATCTACTTTTCTTTTATATTCAATGGAAACCAAAGATTTTTTTGTTCTTTTATTACTTCTTAATTTGGTATATAATGCTACTGAAAGAAATCAAAAATGTTTGATTTAAAGACAAATAAAGCTTTAGCATATCAAAATATAAGCAACTTTTTTATAAAAAGAATTACAACATATAAAGTTGCTGATGTATAAAATTGAAATTCTTTGATCCTAATAAATAATTTTAGAGCATATTTATAGATAAAAATTTTAAAAAAACAATAAGTAATTAAATATTTAGTTGTAATCTTTAATCATTATATTATTTTCTGTAATTTAATAATATATTCAATTTAATTAATATTAAACTTAGTTGTCCAATTACTTAAATTTTCAAAGAATTTCATTTAATAACTTTCTGCTAATATTAATTTTTCTGAGCATATTTTAGTTCATTCCTATGACATTGCTTTATTAAAATTCTATTATTAAAATTTGATTAAGGTATCCGACTACCCTAAAATCATGTTTTTTTTTCAAAAATTGACAAAGTTTTTTTTTATGATTTTATTTTATATGCCATCTTATTAGCTTAATAAAAATACCACGATTTTTATTTTCCCTTCACTAGAACAAAAACTACAAGTGTTTTTGTAAAAGCTGATGCCACATAACCTAACACAAGATGTCAAACTTTAAAATGCGTTTAACTAAAAATGAGCTTTTTTCGAAAAGCTCAAATGGGGACAGCAATTGCTCAAAAGGTTTTGAAAAAAATTTGCTGAAATTTTTTGTGAATTTTTTGTATAACAGTAGAAGTGTTTGACCCTCAGATTTATCAATCATTGTTTTATTTCAAAATTTACAGTTCTTTATGGGAATATAATCACTTTTTTTTTAAGCAGTTTCATATAAACACTAAGATAAAGTGCTCTGGTTTTTGTAAAAATTAAAATATCTCTTGTCCTGAAGGTCATTTCAAACAGGAATAACAAAGTAACATATCGAAATTGAAAAATTGAGAATTTGTTCATAAAATTTTTGTACAAAGCGGGCCCCGTTTTCGCAATTTTTTGTAAATTTTTGCCAGTTTTTTCCCAATAATAATAAGCTTTTTTTCTGTTTTCAATTTTAGGATTTTTTTCTTAAAAGATACAAAATAAATCTAAAAATCACAAAAAAAATCTCCATTTTCCCATTTTTTCAAAAAAAAGTTGTCGCAAGTAGTTGCATACCTTTTAAAGAGATTCAAAACAAACTTTGAAAAATTGAAAAAAAAATAAAGCCAGAAATCCATTATATTTAGACCCTTTAAAAATAAGTTATCTATTTAAATTATTTAATTTATGGAATAATAATCTAGTTCCCTCATAATTATTAACAATTTTTTTTTTACTTTTATTCTTTACTTAAGGTATCCGACTACGCTCGGAACCATGATTTTAAAAAAGCGCATAAATGTATAATTTTCATGATATTTAGTGTCACTTAGATTAGAATACATGCATAAAATTGTTTTAAGGACAT
Source organism: Trichonephila inaurata madagascariensis (assembly GCA_019973955.1). NCBI lineage: Eukaryota > Metazoa > Arthropoda > Arachnida > Araneae > Nephilidae > Trichonephila > Trichonephila inaurata. The sequence continues at coordinate 136,212 of BMAV01017827.1, read as the reverse complement.
TATGACAAAAAAATTATTTAAATACAATATTTTGGCAAAAAATTAACTTAGAATAACCTTTTTTCCAAATGTTCCCCTTGTAAAAAATGCTTCTATTGTATTAATATTTTGCCTGTATATAGCTCAGACTTCTGTACAGTGGCTCAACTAGAATTTTTGAAACGCATAACTTGGAAGTCAATTTATCCATGTTTTACGAAAACAGAAGGGAGAAATTTTAAGTAAATACGCCAATAATTATTTCAAAAGGTTGTAACTCTGAAAATAATGTGAATTTTTCAAAAATCATAGTTGAGCCTCAGTACAGAGGTCGGAGCTATATACAGCCAAAATATTAATACAATTGAAGCATTTTTACAAGAGGAGAACATTTGGAAAAACGGTTATTTTAAGTAAATTTTTTGCCAAAATATTGTATTTAAATAATTCTTTTTTGCATGTATTCTAATCTAAGTGACACTAAATATTTTATGAAAATTATACATTTATATGCTTTTTTAAAATCATGGTTCTGAACGTAGTCGGATACCTTAACTCTGCCTTTGGGGCGTTTTCATATTCCTATAAGTACGATTAGTGGCCATTTTGATCGTTCCTATTCTGAATAAAGTAAACGATATCACTAAAGAAAAAGGTCTGATGTAAAAAGGTCTGATGCACGTTAAAGACATGGGGAGTGCCAGCTCAGGTGTTATCCTCGTCAGATGACAAGAATCAAAATTGTAGGCCAGTCACCAATAGCCCTTTTGTTACATTAAAAGACAAGTTCATAAACACTCTCTAAACCAGTGTACTTTTGTTAACACGTAAAAATTTAGTTCATGCTTATAGTTACAGAATTTCTTCTCCTAATAAGAAGATATAACAAGCATACGTAAAAAAAAGCTAATTTATCACAGAGTTAACAGTCAAAAACATTTCTCGATGTTTATCAACATGTTTTTTGTTAACATGTAATAAACTGCCTCACAAAAGTTTTCATTCTGAAATAAAATTATAAAAATTCAAAAAAAAAATATTACTTATAATGTTTGATTTTGAAATGTATACATAATACTGATTAATTTTTTAATTTTGCCTGTCCACGCAGAAACGTTTCCTTACAATTTTAACAAACATTCCGAGTCTTGTTGCCTTTTCACGCGTTTATTTGACCTTTTCTTACGTTTGCGGAAAGATGTGTCTCAAGTGTCAATTTTATTCTAAGAAATAGAAAGTTATGAAATGAAAAGTTTGAAGTGTTTTGATAAAATGTGTCTTTCAAAACTTTCCAGCCATAAGGAAAATAAAATTCCGGTGGCTGATGTTTTTAGATCCAATAGTTCTTTTATATATTGTCAATCCATTTATAACATCCAGTTCAAGACGTAAAAAAACACCTTTGAACTGACAAATGCCTAGATGAGGACTGAGTATTTTCTGGCTATCCGATCAAAAATATCAACTCTGCATTGCGTCGAATTAAAAAAAAATTCAAATTTAGGGTGATAGGTGTTAGCCTAATGGTTATGGATCGAACTTTAATCCCATTGAATACCCACCATGTACAGGGGTTGAAGAAGCTTAAATTTGTAAAGCAGTGCTTCTCAAATTTTCAATGTTTGCGACCCAATATTCAATCATAATTTGCATCGCCCCCCCCCCCTATACAAACGATGTATTAAATTCAATAATACTATACTTTGATGCTAAACCCACAATACGACTTTAACCTCTTAAGTTCCTCCGACGTATATAAACGTATCACTCAACTAGTGTGTTAATTGCCCCACACGTATATATACGTCTTTACGAAGTACTATCTTTTCTGTGAATTTCTATCCATAAAATTATTCCTAAGGGTTTGGAAAGCAATAAAATGATCTTGACACTTGTTAACTTGTTTCAGAGGATTTGATTATTTTTTTCTTCCTTTTCTACACCCCCCTCCAATACTCCACATACGCTTACCTACGTGCTAAGCGATGGCTTTGAGGAAGGAATCTTGAATTTTTAGTTAGAATTTAAGGCAGTGTTTCTCAAACTGTGGGGCGTCCCCCGTTGGGGGCGTGATAACTCTACAAGGGGGGCGCGATCATATTGAAAAGTCGAAAACAAAAGGTTATTTAAAAAATTATTAATTTACTGAAAGTAAACAAACAAAATACTTTCTGATATAATAAAATATAGAGTACACATTTACACTGATATAATACACTCATAAATGTATCAGTATTGTGTACAATGTATATTTTATTATTAATTTAACAATTATAAGTTAAGAACAAGTTTGATAATTATCTGTGACCCCATGGGCTTGTATTAACACTTATCTTGATAATTTGTACGGTTTAGAATTAATTCCTTAACTGTCTGTTAAAAGTTACGCAATTCGCTCCCCAATGCCATCGTTTACCACGTAGACGAGCGTATTTTGATGTTTTTTGCGGGGGCGGAGGAAAGAAGTAAATAAGCAAAAATCCTCTGAAATAAGTAAATCCTTCGCAAACACTGTCAAGGTCCTTTTATTGCATTCCAAAGCCCTCAGAATAATTTTATGGATCGCACTGCACAGAAAAGATCGTTCTTTGGAAATACGTATATATATGTACAGAACATAAATGCTTTGGTTCAGCGAGACGTTCATATACGTCGGTGACACATAAGAGGTTAAAGTCGTGTTGTAGCTTTAGTGTCAAAGTATAGTATTATTCAATTCAATACATTGTTATTGTATGGAGGGGGCCGCGATGAAAATGATGATTGAATAGTGGGGTCGCGTATGTTGAAAGTTTGAGAAGCACTGATTTAAGGGATTAATTATATAAACCATACAAATTATCCAGTTAAGTTATATAATGTTTGCATATAATTTTATATAAGACAAATCCATGTGGGTCACTGGTAATTATTAAACTTGTCCCTAAATTATTATTGTTAATTATAAAATAGATTGTGCAGTACTGATACATTTATAAGTGTATCATAGTGTAAATAAGTATTTCATTTTTTTTATTATGTCAGAATGCATTTGTTTTCTTTCAGTAAGTTAATATTTTTTTAAATAATCTTTTGCTCTCGACTTTTCAATATGCTCGCTCCTCCTTCGTTAGGTTATCACGCCCCACAATGTGAAAAACAATTCTGTGTAAAGACTCAAAGCGCTCGTATTGGTGTAGCTTAGTAGCACGGAGTAGTAATTAATAATAAATTAATTTGTAGTGTGATAATTAGTAATTAGTAATTAGTAGTGTGACGCACGGAGTAGTGTGACATTAAACACGCACTCACCCCAGTGTTGGATGTAGGTTACTTAGGAGCAGGACTTTTTTCTTTGATAAGAACATGCCTTATTTTGTCATGTTTAGCTAATAAAAATACAGCTAATCTCTCTCTTTTTGTAAGAATAAGGTCCTTTTATCTTTGAAGGCCTTATTGTGCCTATGTAACACTCTCCTATGCTCCTCCTACATTTTAATAATTCCCATAAAATAAAGAAATTGTCTAAATTTTAGAACAGCATTCTTATCTTTTCAGTTATATAATTGAAATTACCCTAAATAAATAAACATATCGATATTTAAAATTTTTCTTAAGGTGTTTATTTATACATATAAAGCAGTCACAAGTCTTTCTTAGGTTTGCATTAAATAATATTAAAGTAATATATCCTTTTTCCTCAGGGACACGACAGCCCAGGGTCGGCCTTGGCCTTCTCAAGAAGCCTTTTCCAGGCTAGCCTTCAGCGAGTGTTCTCCAATTCCTAGTTTTTAAAACTAGGAGATCTTTTTCTAGGCCATCAATCCATCTAAGATTTGACCTGCCTTTTTTTTCCTGTGCCAATTGATTGAGCATTGAAGACTCTTTTAGTGGTGCGGTCTTCGTTCATTCTGATAACGTGACCTTCCCATTTCATTTGTTATATTTTGATGAAGTTAACAATCTCAGATTTTTTTGTATGATTGATAGAGCTCAAAGTTTGATCTTCTTCGCCAAGTTCAATTTTCCTGAATTCCTCCAAAAAGGAATCTTAAAATCTTTTTTTCGTAGATACTTATCATGATGTCCTCTGTTCGAGACATGGACAAAGTTTGACATGCATAAGTTAATACGGATCTTAAAAGACTTTTATACCATAAAACCTTTGTTTTTCTTTTGATTAAATTTTATTTCATTTATTTTTGCATTCCATTAAGACATCTATTATCCATAGAAATTCTCCTTTGAATTTCAGTAGTACAATCGTTTCTACTGTTAATTTCTGAACCTAAATAAGTGAAGCTGTCAACAACTTCAAAACTATACTCTTCAATTTTAAAATGGAGATTTTTAAAACCTCATTTAGTGACAAGCATGCACTTGGTCTTATTCTCATTGATTTTCAGCCCCCTCTTGAGGGCCTCTTTCTCTACAGATAAGAATTAGAATCCTTAGTGCAGTGGGTGTTCGAACGATGATATCAATCTCATCAGCAAAAACCAACGACTGTATCAATTTATTAAAAATATTTTCTCTGGTATTGATATTGGAATCTTACCAATTTTTCTAATGCTAGACAAAGTAATATATATGAAGTTTTAAATAAATACTATAATAAATAAAGAGAATATGGTTCTTTTTATTTCAATATCTATTCCAGACTAATTAACTTAAAAATTTTCTAAGAATTATTTTCTACATTCCTAACTTCCATACTACCCTCTTGCTTATTCTAAAGTGAGTTAAACATATGTAAGCCTCAAAATTTACCATAAACTTTAATGTCTGTGTACATACAGCCCATTCCAATATTTTGTTGTTACGGAATATGAAACCAACTTCTAGAATTGTGAACACTTTTCAAATTGAACTTTAAGTTTCTCTGTTTAATTTAAAATAATTGTTTTTGCTGTTCCATATCCTCTTATAGAATTAATTCCTTTACAGAAATAGTGAGCAATATTTTGTAGCTAAACACCTGTTTCGGATTTGGTTTTTAGCTCTAAAAATGGAATTTGTTTGCTGCTGGAAGGTACTTCCAGTCCTAGGCATAAGTCATTTCATAACCTCGTAATGTGAATGACATTCCTTGCCGGAGCTGGAAATCTATTTGCATGTTTAATTTAAATGCTAATGTAAATCTTTAGGAAAACTTTGCCTTTTCGTGTACGATTTCAAAAATTTGGTTCTGGATCTCTTTATAAATCTTTGGGAAATATTCAAAATAAAAAAAAATTAAGAAACTTAAAAATCTCTGATTTTTTTAAATATTGAAATGATGTCAAATCAATAAATTCGAGTTTTGAATAAATTATATATCATACATTAATTTGATTTTATCCATTAAAATGGTTAAACTCTTATTCCCATAGGAATTAATTTAAGTGTTAGTTATATATTGAAATATCGCAACTAATTTATTGATATAACAAAAAGTTTTCTTTTAAAAAAAAAAAGAAAATTAGTTTTTTCCACAGATTTGTGGGCATTGTATGTTTATATCAGTTTCATATAAAATGTATCCTATAATGCTTGAAAAATTTCTTATAATATTTGTAAAAATTAGAAAGGTTTAATGTTTTTACAGAATGGATGATAAAGTTCAGAAAACAATAACTTAATTATCTATATATAAATGAGAAAAGAGTGAATCACTCACTGATCAGAAGGTCTTTGGAACTATTAAACCAAATGACTTGAAATTTGGCTGGCAACTTTCTTTCGTTGAGAATATAGATCCGATATAGACTTTTAAGAATGTCGATTCCTAAGGGGATTGCTGAGACATTTATAGATTTTAAAAATTCCTCTTTTTCTGAAGTAATAGACATATGAACTTTAAATTTACAAATCATTCTTTTTGTTGAAGTCTCCAACTTCCAAAATATTTTGTGGGTGGTTACAAAAGAGTTATAGATAAAAAAAATAAATAAAAAATCTCGCTTTTGATTGTACATACTTAATAATTTGATACGTGGCAAACATGTTTCTTCTTTTGAGTAATTATTCATAATGAATGAGGTTTAAGCAAATAAATGCTATTTGCAAGGGTAACGGTAAAGTGAAAGATATAATAAAATCCCTCTTTTGAATATTTAGACCTAAGGTATGAAATTTGACAAACATGTTTCTTTTATTGAGAAGAGATTCGCTAAAAACGGAATTTGCAGGAATTGACTGCGAAGCGGGCTACATGGGAGTAAATGATAATTATATTTAAATATAAAATTATAAATGTACTCCTCCTTAAATCAAAATTCGAGGGCTAAAAGATTAACTTTCAATGCAATTGAAACCTTAATGGTAGGACTTAATTGACAATAACTTGAAAAGAGTATATAGCCTTGCAATATCGTGAAAAAAAATGATCGAAGCGTGTGGGTAACAACGAGTATATAGTTGTTGTTGTTACGGTAATCTTCCCCAAGGGAAGGAATGAAAGTTTCCAGAGCCTGATACAGGTTGAACTTATATACGATAGATGGCGACATCACCTATTTCCATCTCCACAATTTAGGCATGGAACTGGAGGGGAGGGAAATATTCATCAACCCCTTGCACCCGTGGTTTCTGCTGCGACCACCCACAAGACTTTCGGACCCACTGATTTAACGAGCACATACTCCGTGTGTACTCGGAGGGTATTTGTTGACATCGGGCAACGAATCCAGGCCCTCCGGTCTGGAGTCCGATGTAACAAGTATACAATATTCATGATACGTGCTTGCAAATTTAAAGTCTTAAATAAAGTGATAAACGTATATGATCGAGTGTACGAATGAAAAACTTCATAATACTTTTTTCCATAATGACACTTAAATAAAACAGCTTTATGCACATAACATAACTGTACAACAAACCAGAAATTTAACATAAATTCATGCATAGATAGCTATTATTTATAGTTCTGCAATCATAAATTCTTCTGAGAAACAGGATTAAAATGCTTTATCAAAAACAAAGAAACAATAAAAAAATATATTATTCCCTAACAAGATATGCACATGTATAGAAAGATGCAAAAGCTCTCGATACTGCATTTTTATTTAGAAAAAAAAAGATATAACTAGTTAAGTTTACATTTAAGAAAAAATACATAAAGCTCTTTTGTGCTATTCCATAGTTATATTCATACAAGGATTAAATAAAAATGAAATAAAAATATAGCTAAATATATTAATCTTGCTTTCTTTACTGAAAAAGAAAGAGTACTAACGACAAATAAAAGGCTCGCCATGTTGTTTATTTTAAAGAAACGTTATATTCAATAATTTTAAAATTTCAAACAATAGTTATATATAAAATAAAAGGCACACCATGTTGCTTATTTTAAAGAAATTTTATGTTCACAACAAACACAAAATTTCAACCATTGCCCCTGGATATCATTTCATAGAAGTGTTCTTTTTTTTCCAATTCTTTGTGTTTTCTTTCAGTTTATTTTTTCTAAGAGTAGAACTTGATGTTCCATAAGTTTTAAGAGTAAAATTCATGGCACAATATTTTTATTTGCTTCCAAAACTTAGGAAAAAAGTCTTATGACAAACGTAAATAAAAATGCTTTAAAAAACCTTAACAAAAAAATGCATATATTTAAAAACATGGAATTATTTCCTAAATGATTAAATTTGCCAAGGAAAAAAAAATATTATAATTACTCATATTTATGAATTCTTCTTATATTTATTTGCGCTTTTTATTTTAATGAAAACGCTGGGGGCTTTATGTTTAATCTTAACCAATAAAGAATAAATGTAAAACTGCACGTATTTAAAGACAATGAATGTGGTTATTAAAAAGAAAATTATTGAAACGAGTAATTAATCCCAAACGTTTGGTTGATATTTCGAAGTTATTAAATTATTTTTTTTATTTAATGAACAATAGAATCATTTAAAATACTTATTGCATTAGAAGTTTGTTGTCAATTGTAATTATTAAGTTAGAGGAGTATCACACATAGTTACTTCGAATTCAATTTAACCTCAAATTAAGTTTTTTCTGAAATTGTCTTGAATATATTATATAATTCTAATTTTTTTATAAAACTGTGTGCTATATATCTGTGTGTATATCTACGAACGCCAAGTGATAAAATATTTGTTAGGCAATAAATTTTACCATTAATCTGATTTTCTCTTATAAACTAAAATTATTCTGAATTTCTTGTAATTTGAAATTAATCTAATTTTCTTATATAATAAAATTAATCTAAATTTCTTATAATTTGAAATTAATCTATAATTTTCTTATATACTAAGATTATTCTAAATTTCTTATAGTTTGAAATTAATCCAATATTCTTATATACTAAAATTATTCTAAATATCTTATAATTCACAATTAATCTAATTTTCTTACAAATTAAAATTAATCTATTTTTTTTATAATTTAATATGAGTTTAATTTTCTTACAAATTAAAATTAATCTAATTTTCTTATAAAATGATTCAAAACCTAATTACATACGTAAGGAAATTTAGTTTAAGAACCCCATTTCTCTCAACGTAAATTCTTTAGATGGTAGTAAAATTTATTTAGATGGCTTCGGTGTAGGCAGAGAATTCCCAAAAGAGCTACTCAAGAAGTAATTACACTGAAAGTTTCCTCATTCACTATTCTTAAAAGAATTAATGTAATTAAGGGTTTAACATTTAACTTCTTTAAGCAAAACTTACTTAAACTGTTTCAGTAGGGCAAGACATATTTTAAATAAAAGTTTTAATTTAAGAATTTTTGTATCGTTTATATATAGATAAAAGGTGTGTGTTATTCCGTTGACCAATTTGGTCGTATCAAAACTCGTCGCCAAACGGCACGATATGCAGCCAATGGTGAAAACCTTATCCAGTACATATTTTCACATATTAATAATAGTGATGATAGCGTTTGGCGATATTTTTTTTCAATTGGCTTAAGTCTTTTAAATTGTCAAATTTGATCTACGGTAAGTCTTAAGTGCCGATTAAAATGAATTCCTAATATTAATACATTTATAATTCCAAATACTGCCCAAACATTTAATTATATACATATCTAATACAGTCCTTTACATAAACAATATAAATTTCGAAATATAGTGTGTGGACAGCTAATTCCATTCGCTGAACTTTCCTTCCCAAATTATTTACAAAATCTAATTAGAAAGAAAATCATGACAATTCTGTGTAAATCAATTTTTTTAAATTTTTTTATTTATTTAGTTTTTTTTTAAGAAATTCCATAAATCTAAATTTACGATAAATATAAAATGTTATAATATAAACTTATATTGTAAATGTCAAATGTAATAACGTAATTGGACATTCAAGTGTTATAAAAGCTATGCATTATTCGGGAAATTCTCTCTTAAATGTGTGAAGATAATTATTAAGTACGCTTTCATTAAAGCCAATTTCGAAAAAGAATTTTAAAAGTTTAGAAAACGGAAAAGAAGCCGACGACTCTCTCTCCGATTAGTTAAATAATAACAGATTTATTAATGCTCCAGAACGGATAAATAGCTACACGAAGAAAAATCGATGTACATACACAAAAACATATTAAAAAGATATTATTTTTGGTAATGAAAATACACACTCGTATAATAAACAAACTTTACTAAGCTCCAGAAGCGACTCTCCCGAACAATTCCACTAGCAGAAACTAAGATAGATAAATACTCCCTGTCTTATCGCTGACAATGCACAAGCAGATTGTAAACTAGATGTTGACTGGTTATTGGGACGCACGGTCCCTATCTTGCAAAGTTGGAGTTGAGCATTGCTTCATAGAACTTACCATGATTAATTAAGATATTAAAATAATTAAAAAGATAAATTAGAAAAATTTTAAAATTAAGATTGGGAGTTGAAACATTAGAACAAAATTTGTTTGAGGCGTTGTGTTATTTGTGTTGTAATACGAGAGAAATAAATCTTTATTTGCAAAAATTCTGTATTTGTTATTGCACGGTTCTTTTGAACTACAAAGACTGACTTCTGAATTCCACCGACATTTATATAACTTAATGTAAATTTCCAGAAGGGTCAATGCCAGTGACTTTTCGAAAGTTCCTTAGCAATATAAATTCTCGCCAAATATGTAGCTAAGGATGAATTACCACTCTTCTGGTTACCCTGCTCGCTTATAATATGGTAAATACTTTATTATATGGTATACTTTAATTCTAGTCCATGTGTAAAGTTTTCTCTGTAAAACTCTCTTTCCCCAAGTACCGTATCATTGCAACGAAAACAACATACCTAGGGTTTTCTACAATATACAGAAAATTCTAATAAAAATAAGACGAATCAAATTTAATTTCAAATTTAAGTGGTTTTTTTTCTTTTCTTTTTCTTTAAATTCTACTGCTATTGAAATGCTTTGAATTAAATTTCCATAAATAGAGCTAATACCTTAAATTTCTAAATTGTATTTTGTTATCAATAACTTAAGTTACTTTTATTCAAATATCTTATTTTTCTTTTACGAAATTGTTATTCAGGATTAATAAAGTAGAAAGATCACAATCCTTGTTACTATATTTAATATATCGTGGTTTCTATAGGATTAGCTTAGCTCAAAAATTAAATTTTTATCAGAATTTCACATTTGTACGTGGAAGCGTTTTGGAGAGAAAATATTTTTGTAACATTTTATTTCAATCTAATATGTATTCTAAGCCAAATGGATTTTTGTTCGTTAACATCTTACTAAAATACGTTTCAGACAAGAATCTAAGATTTCTGAGTTTATTAAAAGCAATCTAAACTCTAAAATAATTTAAATTGATGTACATTAGAAACATTTTAATGAAATATTTTCCGTACTACAAAGATTTTCTTGAAAATATTTCTTATTAATTACTCTATTTAAATAAGTATTAAAAAATAATACTTTTTACATACGTATAAAACAGGTACTTGGTGCGCATATAATAGTAATGCTCCTAGCATTACTAAAATATCTATTTAATATATAATATTAAATAATCAAATTAGAAATGGGAGCTTTAGTATTTTTACATGCGCACTCAGTATTTGCAATTAAGCTATCGTAACCTAAAATTCGTAAATTAGATTTAATGTTATGTAGATGATAATATATATATCTTCTCTTGCAATGTTGTTCCTCATCAGCAATATTGTTTCTAAGTCAGATATTCAAATTTCTACATCATTGAATACATATAGACAAAAATAAACAATACATAAATGACAATTATGGTTATTAAAACATTCCAAAAAAAGTTTTTTTCTAAAAAAAATACTATATTAAACCAAATGAATAAATTTAAAAAAAACATTACATGTTCCAAAATTAAATTTTCTGTATTTAATTTTCTTTGGGTTCAAACATTAGGTAAAAATTTAAAATGTTGTTGAAATATGCGAAATATTAGGTTACAAAAGATTTTTATCACTTTTAAACACCAAGCATTTGTAATTTTATAGAATAATCCTAAGAAAAATCCATGTAATCATTTTGTTTCTTATCTTGCATTCGATATATCTTAGATATTTACTTTTATAATAAAACTATTTAGCACTTTTGCAATAAAATATAAATAAAACATAAATAGAATGCACACCGATTTATTTATTTCATTAATCCAAGGTTATGGAAAAGATTAAAACAAAAATCAGATATTTATTTAGAATTCTATTTACACAAACCATCAATATTGCGTTTTTAAAAAAATCCCACAACAAATATTTATCGCATATCTGTAACATAAGTATTTATCTAATTTCCAATATGTAGAACACAAATTGCATTACCATCGAAAGTACGCACCGGTTAACATCTAATAATCATTGGATAAGGAAAACTTCGGAATTATTATTATCTCTAAGGAACTGTTTAAGTATTCTAGTGCTAGAAATATTTAATCAAGCAAGCCTGCTTAAAGTTATGTCTTCTATCTTTGGCAAAAATTTATTGAATTACCCGATACAACGTACCACGATGGTTCGGTTTGTATTAGTTTGTATCGCTATGACTACATGCAGTGAAAAGTTTCAAGTGGGGATTCATTAAGCAAGGAATACTCGAAACGAGAAAAAAAAAACTAATTCAGGAATACATTTATTCGTGGAAAATGCCGAAGTTATATGTTTCGTAATTACTGCATTTTTTCGGAAGCGCATTTCCTTGTTTGTTTTGATTTCAACCACAATTAACAAATGCACGCATAGTTGAATTGAATCGAATTTTTACTTTGTAGACAAAACAGGATAATTTTAACAGTAAAATTGGGAAAAGGAGAATTATTATATTTAATCTCAGTGAGTGAGTGTTTATTAATGTCGAACTTCAAAACAACATGATCGCTATTGGCTACGAGCCTCATAATTATGAACCTCGTATATTTGTATTGCTATAAGAAAGAAGAAATTTTAAATTTTAAAAAGTGATTTTATTGGTGCTAACTTAAGGTATCCGCGCGACTATACGTTCGAAACCGTGATTTTAAAAGAAGCGCATAAATGAATAATTTTCATATTTAGTGTCACTTAGATTAGAATACATGTATAAAATTGTTTTCAGGATATTTTGATAAAAAAAAATATATTTAAATACAATATTTCGGCAAAAAATTAACTTAGAGCAATCTTTGTTTCAAAATGTTCTCTTTTATGAAAAAGGATTTCTACTATAATAATATTCTGCCTGTATATAGCTCAGAGATCTGTACAGAGGCTCAACTATGATTTTTGAAAAGTTCACATTATTTTCAGAGTTACAACCCATTGCAATAATTATCGGCGTTATTTTCTTACAATTTATCCCCTCTATTGTCGTAAAACATGGATTAACCCACTTCTAAGTTATATATTTCAAAAATTCTAGTTGAGCCTCTGTACAGAAATCTGAACTATAGACAGGCAAAATATTATTACATTAGAAGCAGTTTTCACAAAAGGAGAATATTTTAAAAATGTGTCATTCTAGGTTCATTTTTGGTCAAAATATTGTACTTAAATATTTTTTACTATAATACTATTCTTAAAACAATTTTTATATACATTTTCTAATCTAAGAGACACTAAATATCATAAATATTATCCATTTATACGCTTTTGCAAAATCACGGTTCCAAACGTAGTTGGATACCTTAAAAAAAACTTTTGGAAATAAAGCAGTAAATTTAGGTACTTACTTATTATCGCAACCTTTTGGCGACATTGTATGAAACGAAGCACAGGGTTGTCAATTCAGTGCGTACGACGCATAGGAAATCGAGGTTGCCAACTTCGCATGTACTAATAGTTAGCGATATAGTTGCGATAATTCGTAATTACCGAATTCTATGCTTAAATTTAATTAATTATAATTATATTGTGTGTGGGGTGGGAGGTGTATGTTTTTCAAAGAGTGCTTTTTTTTAAGAATTTTATAAGTATTTTATTTAGGGACTTGGTTCCCCTTGTACGTTTTTATCTTTCAAGTATGATTTTAAAAATTAATTTCTAGCATATCATATAGCATTTCTATTCAAAATAAGATTCCAGGCAAACATTTGCTTATATTGTGAATGCAATCTTAGAATTTAGTACATTTTTTAACTTTTTTTAAGCTTGAAATTTTACCTCACCTGCATTAACTAAAATTTGTTATGAGTTTTTTTTTGTTTTTTTGGAATTATTGTTAGAATGTTTTAATCTATTTCAGGGATTTATTTTCTTAGAAGTTACTATTTTTTCGGGGGGATGTTGATATATATGATAAAACCAAAACCCAATATAATACATCCTTATATTTGTCAAAAAAAAAAGAAACATAACAGTTTTTTATAAAATTTATCTTTAAATTTGTTGCATTCATTTTATATAATTCACAGGGGAAAAAAAGTATTCGAAATATATATTTTAAAAAAGAGTATCATTTAAATGCATGATTGTTTTAAAAAACCCCGTTTTAAAGCTTACAAATGTGAGAATAGAAGTTATATGCTTAAATTCATTTTAAATGTTGTTTGGAAGCAATAGTATGTGTTATATATTAAAATGTATTTTCATTTGTTTTTTTCAAGAAATATTTTTCAATACTTAATCACCTCTCTTAAAAAATTAAATGCATATTCCTAATAAAGAAAAAAAAAAGTAAAACTATAAAAATAAAACCATTTATATTACTTTTTGCTCCAGATAATATCGAAATATTACATTGTAATTAAAATGTACTATCAATTAAAAAAACAAATTATAAATATTGTTTTTCTTAATAACGTTCTTGTCTCAAAAATTGTAAAATTTTAACTAAAACAGTCTTAGAACTGTTAAACGTTACTATTATAATTAAAAAGAAATAAGGCTAATTATACTAATAAAATTGTTGAATAAATACTGACATACCTAAAAGAAGGACATGATAAATTCCCAAAATTTGCTTACTTACAACTATTGTAATTAATTTCTTTTAATTTCTCTAACACTTCTACCTTCACAAAAGCAATATATTAATCGAAATATAATAATTCAATGAATATTGCTACTTGAAAATCGAGTTTTAAATCTTTTTAAGGATTTAAATTCACCTTAAATGTATTACACTTAAAAAATCGTAATGAAATATTTTCTTTTAGCATTCTTTATAGGCACCTCACCAATTCTACTGTCCAACATCTCTTCGGTATTTCATTGCTAGTTGTATGTATTATCCCAGTTACATGAACTCTTCTTGAAAAAAAATAGCTACATTTTTTTTAACTTAAAAATATTTTTTTAGCCTTATACCAAAATACATTTGAAGACAAAACACGAAAAGAATTAAATCCAGCAGACACAAATCAACTTTCATTAAAAAAAGATCAGTGCCATTAATAAATTATGTTTTTAGATTAATTAAGATAAATCTGAATGCAAAAAAGTATCCATGTCTTAGTTTTTTTTATTTTATTAATCTGTGAAATTTCGCGAGACTAAACAAAATGAAATAATGGAATAAAGAAAGAGATTAATTTCACAAAATCATGTCAAGTTGGAACTTCTTCCAGTTTAATACTCTCGTCACGTGTAGGATTGTAAATTAATTTAGATTAAATCTAAATGTTCGTAAGTCATTCGTATTGTTAAAGAACAAGCTTACTGCTTAAAAAGATTACTTAGTATCAATTATAATGCTATTAAAATCACAGTTCTTTGGAATAGGTTTTATTTGTGACACAATTTGGTTACTTCCGAAAACATTCAAGACTGTAGAAGAAAACTATTACTTCTTTTATATAATATTAGAAGGAAACACATATATGAAAGTAAAATTTGTCGATTTTTGCTTAGGAAAAACTTTTTAAGGTATCCGACTACGTTCGGAACCATAATTTTAAAAAAGCACATAAATGGATAATTTTCATGATATTTAGTGTCACTTAGATTAGAATACATGTATAAAATTGTTTTAAGGACATTATGACAAAAAAAATTATTTAAATACAATATTTTGGCAAAAAATTAACTTAGAATAACCTTTTTTCCAAACGTTCTCCTTTTGTAAAAAATGCTTCTATTGTATTAATATTTTGCCTGTAAATAGCTCAGACCTCTGTACAGAGGCTCAACTACGATTTTTGAAAAATTCACATTACTTTCAGAGTTACAACCATTTGAAATAATTATCGGCGTATTTTCTTAAAATTTCTCCCTTCTGTTTTCGTAAAACATGGATAAACCGACTTCCAAGTTATGCATTTTAAAAATTCTAGTTGAGTCACTGTACAGAAGTCTGAGCTATATACAGACAAAATATTAATACAATAGAAGCATTTTTTAAAAAAGGAGGATATTTGGAAAAAATTTATTCTAAGTATATGTTTTGCCAAAATATTGTATTTAAATAAATTTTTTTTTGTCATAATGTCCTTAAAATAATTTTATACATGTATTCTAATCTAAGTGACACTAAATATCATAAATATTATCCATTTACACGCTTTTTCAAAATCACGGTTCCGAACGTAGTCGGACACCTTAAAGACTGAGTGCAATTAGTAGCCACCCCCTTAGGCAGGTGGTTATGGTCTGAAACTCGTGATCAGCGAGTAATGAGCTCAAGTCCTGTTGCTACGAAAAATGTGTCGTATATTGGGGATGAGGCAATTCAATCTCTCATGGTTGAAAGTACTCACGTTAGCGTATAGTGGAAGTTTAGAGAGGGATGCCAGATCAAGATTCACCCCGACTGCAGGAATTTAAAAATTTAGAGGTATGTTGCCACAGTAACACTTTGATTTAAAATGAAACGTTAATAAAAAAAATCATTGGATGCAAAAGAAATGAAAATTATGTATATTAATTAAAAGCTAATAAATTTTCCGAAATGTCAAAATATATTTTATTTTTACGAAATGTATAGTACATGCTACTATAAACAAATCCTCCTATACGTAACGAAGATTTAGTACATATGAGACGTCTTTATTATTAATAATACAAAAGAAAAATAATTTCCGAGGTATTTTTGCTGGTATAATTCGTTCTCTAATAAAACAAATTATTTTTTATTTCGAATATATATACATGTCACCCAATAAATAACGCAATTTTACCAATAAATATAAATTTTACAATTTTACCAACATAATTTGTGACTCTGTTACGATTTTTAAAATATCCTGGTATACAATATTTTTCTGCAGATAAAACTAATTTCAAAAATATTATTTTTCCTACCATTTACATCGGTATATCCATAAAAAGAGCTTAAACGGTATTTAAATTTAATTCGTATAAGGAATTTCTCTTCAATCTATACATTTATTAAAATAATATTGTTGTTCACAATGCAATTTCATTACATGGAAGTGGATGTACAGATTTAATGTATCTAATTGCGTGTGCTTTTTAAAAATATGAAACTGTTACCACAACTAAAACACAGAAATATTACTACATTTTGATGTATTTGCAATCAATTTTAACTTTTTTATTTAATGTATTTATTTATTTAAATTTCATATGAGAAAAGAGTTTTCATCTACATCAGACAACACGTTTTGAAAGTTTTTTAGGAACAGAATACTCTAAGATTAAAACATCGGGAGGCAGATAATGTGGATTGAAACCGCGTTAAATATAATTACATAAAATTGAAATATATCGTTTATATAATAAGTCATGTTGCAATGTTACATAATGACTATTTAAATTTATCTTACATCATTCATAACAATATTTTAAATTTAATAGCAATTATTACTCTTACATTTTCTAATGAAGATTTATAGAGAAATTGATAAAATTTGTTATGTAAATTTAACACAATGATACCATGAGACAAATAAATCTATATCAATGGCCGAGGCAGAATCTTAAGACTAATGTTTCAAAATTTGAAAAGGGATTTGCCATCAAGCATATGATTTAGAAGGTTATAAAAGGATTGTTCATAGAATTAAATTATGGCAACTTTTCAAAGAATGGTTAATTTGAAGGTAATCAATGGGGATAATATATTATTATTCATGAATCGCATAATGCCGGTGACATACGTTATAGTGATTCATTATTAATGTGATTCATTATTCTTGAGTGATATATACTAAGTAAATTAAGTGCATGTAGAAATACATAGTGGCCAACGAAATATTATAGAGCTATAATGAACTATATAATTTTTTTATTAAGGCATCCGATTAGTTGCAATAACTTTTTTAAGGTTACACAGTATGATTCAACTGTCAAAAATCAGTCAAAAAATCAAATTTAATTTTTCAACCTAAATTATTCTTCATATACTTTTCTCTCTATAACCGCACAAAATTTGAAAGCTCTCAACAATTTAAAAAACGCAGAATTATGATAGCTTTTACGTTCGTTTTTATTCGCATACTTATGGTAAATCAAATCTTTAAACTGACTTATCTCAGAAAGTTAAAATATTTAGTTTGTCTTCATTTAAAATGCTAATGCTTTTTTTTTCTATTATGCCTACAGCTTGGAAATTATTTTTACTTATTGCTAATAGTACATTTAACAAAAGTTGGTATGCATTTTTGTCAAAGCAATACCTATTTTTTTAAAAATGATTTAAATCAGAATTTATACATTTTTTTAAGAAATTTTCAATAAGCATTCATAAAAAGAAGCATTGTACAAATTCCAATCATGCTATCACAAATTCCATACCAATTTTGGTTATACGTAGTTTGATGTACTTGTAAATCAAATATTTACAAGCATGTACATCAATTTTTGTAGGAGGAGTAGCATTTTAAAATCACGAATTTTAAGGTTTTTCCTTAAAAATTAAATGAAATTTTATAAAATTTTGAGCACAAAATGTGTTTTACATAGTATACACACATAGGAGGAAACCAAAAAAATTTTGATAATCCTTAAATTAAAAATGTTTGTGTAAATCGTACCATGTCCCCTTAAAAAAAATTGGCGGTATGGAGATTTTTTTTTGTGATTTTAGATTTGTTTGGTAAATTTTAATAAAAAAAGTCTAACATTAAGAAGATAAAAATAAATTATTTCTACTATAATGGGAAAAAATGGGTAAAAATTGACAACAAATGACATAAACGGGGCCCACTTTGTACAAATAATAATTGAACAGTTTCTCAATTTTTAAATTTTGATGTATTACTTTGCTTTTCCCTCTTAAATTGACCTTTACGATAAGAGATATTTTAATTTTTACAAAAACTAGAGCACATTATCTTAGTTATTATATGAAGTTGCTTAAAAAACCACAGTGATTATATTCACATAAAGAACTGTAAATTTTGTTGTAAAACAGTGATTGATAAATCTGAAGGTTAAAACACTTCTACTGTAAAACAGAGCATATACAAAAAATCTCTGCAAATTGTTAAAAAAAAACCCTTTTGAGCAATCACTGCTTCCGTTTGAGCTTTTCGAAAAAAAAACAAACACATTTCGAATAAAACGCATTTGAAAGTTTGAAACCTTAAAGTTATTGCATCTGCCTTTTCTACAACTCCTGTAATTTTTGTTCTAGTGAATGAAAAATAAAATATTTGGAATGTTTATAAAGCTAATAAGATGGCCTATAAAATAAAATAAAAAATGTCAATATTTTAAAAAATCATGGTTTTAGGGTAGTTCATTTTTATAATTAATATTACATTTTATAATAAAATGTAATATTAATTATAAAAATGAAAAATTTATTTTAAGATGAAAAAATTCCCTTTGATTTCAGTGCATTATACCCAGACAATTTATATGTGAATCTGTTCCCAATATGACTGTATAATGTAAACTTATAAGACCTTGACTTAAAATTAAATAACTTAAAATTCATAGTAAGCTATTTTATTCCTTTCATAACTCAAAATATGCATTATCTTGCATAAAGAATACATTACTTCAAATAGTTTAAATTACTGAAATAAAAGTTACGTACATTTTTAAACAAATATATGTTATTAAATTTCTCAAAAATTATAAAATATTATATTTTTGCAAAAAATAGTATTATTCATACTATAAATACAACTCCGTACTTAAAAATAGGATGTACTATACGAAACGCATTTTTCTGTCAGCATATCGAAGAAAAACAATTTACTGAATATTTATTCAGAATCTAAAGCTTAGCCTAAGCTTTTGTGTGATACACTTATTGCTAGTAGCCTATTTCCAAGTTTAATGAAAAAGACTGCTACAATTTGTTTTTAGAATTTTGATTTGGTAACAAAAAATATACTCATGTGTTTTTTTTTTCCTGTAATTCCATTTCATATAAATTTTAAAAAACATTGACATATTTCATTGTTTATTGTGCCAAATTAGAAAAATATTATTTGGATGTAATTTTACGAATGACAATGATGAAACTACAGTAAGAGTTAGGTATATCGGATTCGGCCTTTGTTTATAAATATTTCACTAATTCCTTAGACTTATAATAAAAAGAATTTTATATAAACCAAACTTAAATTTATTCGTCTAATTTTTAATAAACAGATCACCAGATAATAAACGTGGGAGTTTTTTCTGTAATATCAGAAATTTTTAAAAAAAGTCATTAAATTCCAGTAAGAAATATCTTATCATACTGAATTTCTATTCATTTTTTTTTCTTAACAGAAATTAAAATGATCGTATGAACATGTATTATAATTAAAACTATTGTGAAATTCCGGAATATAAATCAAACCAATACAATGATAGAATACTTAAGATAGAATACTTAATATTATACTTGCATAGAATACTTAATATTTTCTTAGAGTATAAGCATACTGAAATATTAGAACAATTTTAAATAAAACTAAAAATTGCGCTTTATTGTTCATGAAGAAAGCTTGGGATTTTTATCTGTATATTTTTAAAAATTTTGAATTAAAAAAATTCATTTTTAGCTATGCAAATCTTTCCTGGTCCTACTGTATGATTAAAATTAAGGAATGAAACTTCAACTAAAACAGTTTGGTTTGCTGTGGCATGAGCACGCTTGCTTGGGAAGCGTATGTTCATTTTTTTCCGTTCCCCACCGATCAGCGCATTTGTAGGAAAATGGCGATTAGTGAACAGAAAGCGTTTTGTGTTTCCCAGTTTTGAAAGACAGAATCTGTTATTACTGTGCCACGAACGTTCCTATGAACACCTCAGTATACATGTGAACACTCATAATGCGGGCATCTGGAGCTTAAAAAATACTCACGAGGTGCTAGAATCACAACGAGACTCCCCTAAATTGAATGTTTTTTGTGCCATATCTCGGCGGAAAGTGTATGGGCCTTTCGTTTTTGGAGAAACAATTGTAATTGGTTCTGCCTATCTTGATGCTCTACAACTATGAGTATTCCTTCAATTGAAAGAACTGTGGTGTGGTAGTTGGGAGAGGGGGTGCCAGCTCAGGTGTTGTTCACGTCACTTGACCATGGTTCAAAATTACGTGGTCCGTCGGCAAAAGACCTCGTGTAGCTGAACAGTGCGATGTTAATATTCAATCAATCAATCAATTGAAAGAAAGTGTGAACCAGATTTAATTTGGCAGAAAAAAAATGCACTGCCTCACTAGCATCTCTCAGTACGTGATTGGTTAAACATCACTGTGTACTCAACCAATAGATTTTCTACAAAGGGCCTCACGATAAAGTTTGTTTCGCATGACCTCTACGTTCACCCGATCTGATGCCATATGATTTTTATCTGTGGGAGTTCATGAACGATTATGTGTCCGCTAGCAACTAACCTTCCAGACTTATGACACAGTATTGTTGTTGTTTCCAATCCCCTTGGAGCAGGAAAGCCTACTCCAAGTCCATTTGACCTTTCCGCATAATAGTGTAACACACCTGGTCTTGCTCTTCATACAACTGTTGCAGGGAAATGCCCCAGCAGTTCAGAAGATGAGCAGGAGAAGCAGAGACAGGTAAAGAAAGACTTTACCCTCTGCACAAAGATCATACCATGCAGGTGACCACTTCTAAAGCGCGCCAAAGTCGTCTGATGAGCCCTGGAGCTTCTGCACTTTAGAAATAGGCCAGGACTCTTCACTGCGTACCAGTGGTGAGCAGGAGAGTTTCACCGAGTAAAATTCATTTTAGTTTTTTGGAGGGAATGAATTTCTGAATGGTTTAAGACAGTGGAACTGGGGTTAGAGAGATCACAACCCCTACCAGCAAGCTCATCAGCTGCTTCGTTCCCAGGCACAGCCACATGCGATTGTATCCATTGGAGACATACTTGTTTCCTCTGACCAAGCCGAGATAATTTGGATAAAATATCGAGACCAGTACATTCCATAATTTATGAAACAAAATTGAAGCAGTTGTTGCAAGAATTACCTCAGACATACTGAACAAAGTTTGGGATGAACTTGCCTATCAACTTGACGTGTGTCGTGTGACGAACGGGG
>BMAV01017827.1:70835-86515 GCA_019973955.1 Trichonephila inaurata madagascariensis | reverse complement strand
ATGAACGTGATCCTAGATTTTTTTTCAAATAGTTTTAAGTTGTTCCAAGGTAATACAAAATAATGATTTGTCTTGAAGATACCAAATAAAATACCTGGAGTTCCGCACCATGGATTATTCATTATTTTAAAGTTGGAACCAAACAGTCAGGTTGCAATGTTTCTGTATTATTCCGAACTACTCCTGAGTGTTGGCGCTTCAGAAGTCGAAGCACAATCGGTTCTTTGAAATGGGATAACTCTTTCAGATAATGTCATGGCTGTAGAAAAGGTCGGATCTTATCAACTTTGTTATTCCTGCAAATGTAAATTATTTAGTAGGTCACATAGAAAAGACGGTTCATTTTTCACTTTGAGTCGACCAAATTAGATCTTTACATTCATCAAAGTATCAGTTCTGGGAATCTCTGAAGCCCTGTAGTTTGATTTGCTATTGATGACGAAAATGTGTGGGATGGGAAGGATTTCCCTTCACTTCTCTTCGCACTCGGTTATTCTAATCGAATCTGAGCTTTCCAACGAAATTTCTAATCGAATTGATTATTCGCGAAACAGGCTTGGATATGCTGAATTTTTTTCAGTAGTGGATTGACTTTTTCCTCGAAATAATTCATGACATTCTTCAATAATTTTAGAATGACCAAGGGTTTTCTTCTCCAGTTTGTATATTAAAAAATGAGGTGTAATTTTTCTTAACAATTTTAAACACAATTTTGACAGTTGTACGTAGTGAATTTCTTAGTAGAATCCCTTTCTAGACTAATAACCATGTCTGGCTAATAATTTAGATTTGATATCAAAATAATATTATGGAACTGACATCTTATCTGTAACTTTACGGCTTATGGTAGATAAGAGACTTTCTACTACAATTATACACTTAGCATAAAGCGACTAGCTATATCCACCTTTGATTTGCATTTGCATTAGTGCTTTTTTTATGCTTTTTAAGCATTCCATTATTTTTTGTCTGCAATTTGAGACCATAAAAACGATCTTTTTTTGGAAAGAATATTTATTTTTTTAAAAAAATCATTTTTATAGGTAGCATAACAAAAAAATTTCCAAAGGACATGGATAAAGATCGGCCCTTTTTCGCCCGTCATAGTCAAGAAAATTCAAAGTATTTATTGGAGCTATATTATTATATTTATGTGAACTTTAGGTATTCATCTTTAATTTTATTCTAAAATAGTAAGGGAAAAAATAGCAAGTCACATAAAAAAGGTATCAAACTTGGCAAATTCGTTGAGTTTTGTTATTTTAAGCTCGTTTTCTAACTTTTATTTAAAAAAAACTGTTAAGCGCTTTAAGCACCACTATATTTTTTGGTCTCTGAAATACTTCAATAATAAGGCTTTTAAACTGACGTTCATTTGTTTTGGCGCATCAAGCGCGTTGATGTGATTTGAAGCAAAATAGTTTGTCCGCGAATCGGTCAGATTCATACGTCACGTGCGTGTTCAAACGTGTCTTCACCTCGCGCATGTCATATTGTAATACAAATATTTCTTTTGTATTGTGGCCATTATTTTACGTAGTATTGTATGCGTTTTGTGTATTTTATTAAAAAATAATGCCCTTACGAACCCCTCAATCAATTAGGGATGTACTCTCTTTACGTAAATCGAG
The DNA here is from genome assembly GCA_019973955.1 of Trichonephila inaurata madagascariensis. Lineage (NCBI taxonomy): Eukaryota > Metazoa > Arthropoda > Arachnida > Araneae > Nephilidae > Trichonephila > Trichonephila inaurata. The sequence continues at coordinate 84,884 of BMAV01017827.1, read as the reverse complement.
AAGATTCTCCTCAGATGTTCGACTCCAGTAGAGATTACAACACACAAGTTAAAAGTATATAACATACGAAAAAAAACCAGTATAGGTCGTAATACAAGCATTGAATGGTATTGTCATTGTGCAAAGTTGGTGTTAGCTTTGTTGTCTGCTGTGTCCATGTTGCATCTGTTCTTTGGTACTTGGGATGCTAGTGCCTTAATCACATTCAGACAAAAACATCAAGTCTTGGATATGCTGATGCACTTCAAGACGCTGCTGCTGGATGGTCCAGTAACAATTCAGCCAGTGAAAGCAAGAAGGAAATATAATCGAAGACATTTGTTACAAATAGTTTAACATTGTTATTTTTTCGTGTTTTCTCTATTAAAATATTTTTTTTTTCTAAAAAATGTAACATTTTCATTTCGACTGAGTATCAGTGTTAAAAATACATAATATGAATTTGCCGATGGACGAAAAAAGACCGATCTTTACTCACCTCTTTTGTTCCTATTCTGCGCATAAGAAAATACGCATAAAATATCTTGAATAACATATTCTCATTTTTCGTTATTAGTATAGTCGGCATTTTTGCGTCTGGAACATTTGAATGTTTAATAATATACTTTTCTCTAGTTAAGTATAATGCTTTTTTTTTCTTAAAATTTGTGTATCTTAGGTTTATAAAAGGACTGAAAATGCTTTAAGAAATATTTGTCAATTAAAGATAAAGAATGTAACTGTATTTAATGAAACTGAATATTCGAGACATTTAAGAATATTTTATTTTGTTTCTATATATGGAATTGAAGATTGATAAAATCAACTACAATTTCTGGAAAAAATACCTCTTAGAAGTAAAAGATCTAGTCTAGTAATAAAACTACCATTTAATATTTTAAATGTGAAATGTAATCACATTATAAGTTAAATAAAAAAAACTTTCAATTATCTTAAAAGTACTCTAACCACGAGATTATTTCCCTGAAATAGAGTAATAGTTTTTATAATATCAACTAGCACATATATATCCGAACATCAAGTCGAATTTCACAAATTTACAAAATATTCTGCATTTTAAAAAAAATTTACTTTAAAGTTAAGTTATTTTCTACCATTTTCCTTTGTTTAGAAAGCAACATTAAAAGTAATATTGCATTCTGAACCAATTTCCTAACTGCCATATTGTTTTACAAGGAATAAAACATTCAAATTCCGAAAAGTAATATTCCTCAGACACATGAGTAATGCATAATAATTCAAACGTAATTTTAAAAAAACCAATTGCGGAAAATACACCGATGAATTTATTCTAGAAAAGGCCTATTTAAATAAAACACGTGTAAGTCTTATTTAGAATTCAATAATGAACAGATTGAAGTGCCCAAGCTATTATTTTTAACGACTTTTTAAAATCAAACTAAGGTAAACAAAATGTAAATCACGTCCGAGGCTTTCGTTTTCCCAAAATATTTTTGATAATCGCGCACTCAAACAGCCCAGCGCTTCACAGAAGACTGCTTCAACAAATTATCGTTCTTCAATCGCATAAACTATGCTTCAAATGGAAAATGGTCCCCATCCTTTAATATCCTCTTACCTTGGCATCCTATCAGATAGTCCAAACGAAGAGTTCCCAGATATTAAAACACGCAATAAAGTCGAAAAGATAAGCGGAAATGAGCTAGGCTCTTTTGTCGCCAAATATATCCGCTTCTGGGTTATTTATGCCTCGAACGCGCCAGGCTTCAGCAAGGCAGCGAGCAATTACATCGCTGCTCGTTTACATTCGTAGAAAAGACGATTCGAATTGCGTGCGAGGCTCTTAGTACCTCTTGGACCGTAATTACCCCCCTTAATGAACATTACTCGAAAACTTTTCATTCAAATGGGAAGCAACCGGATGCCTACTTCTCCCAGTTTCAGATTCCTAATTGTAAGAAGATGGCGAGCTGGCGAAAAAAAAAACGAAAAACGCCGCCAAATGTGAAACCTCCGAAATCTGATTAACACTACAATCTCCATAGTGAAGTTAAATTAATGTTTAAACGCCCTCTTTGAATGTAAAACTTTTAAATGCAATTAAAGTTCCAGCGGGAGTATGTTGGTTTCTCTTTAGCGTATAAATTCGCGTTGGAATGTGGCTGAATATACATTTCGAATGCTCGAACTTATCGAAGGGATGGGTTATAACACATACATATCTCATTTTTGAGAGATATTGAAAGGTATTGGGTAGAAAATATTGAATGAGGTCTTAATTAAAGGGGCCAATTTGAATTTTATTACATTTTCAGATAAATTAAGTTGCTTGTTTGGAAGCGTTCATTGACAAGTAATATTATGCATAGAGCATCATTTAAAAGCAGAGTTGAAATGAGGCTTAAGTTTATTTGATGAGAGTTTTGCATTTATGAAATGTAGGAAAATTGACTAGCCCGGGAGTTAATCAATTTACCGTTAAGTATCATTTTAATGCGCCATAACTAGTTATTGAATTCTTTATCAATATTCGCTTATTTCAGATTTTAAGAACTTTAATATACATTTTAGCAAGGTATAATATTCATTTAATTGAATCTCCCTGAAGGTATCTGACTATTTACTCTAAAAACGAGAATTTCTTCATAGATTGACAAAACTATTTTATGGTTTAATTTTACACGCCAGTTTACAATGTTTATTAAAATATCAATTTCATAAGTATTATTTTCTATTTACTAGTATAAAAGTTAAATTTTTCTAATGAAAGGGTTTTTGTTATTTCTATTATGCAATTATCAGCATTAAAACGAGTTTTATATAAAATACATTTTTCGGAAAATTGAAAACGGGAAATGCAGAAAAGTTATGTAAATAATTAACGGACATTTTTTGTGTCTATAGTTTGTAGTACTAGAATAGGTTTGACCAATGCTTTTAAAAATATTAACGTATTTACAAAATTTAAAACTACTTATAAAAGTACAGCAAATTATTCGTTATGGGGTTTCATTCTAGTTAACTAAAATAAAAAAAAATACCATATTTTTTGTAAAATTTTTAATATCTCTTATCACAAAGGTAATTTTAAAACCAAATAGTAATGCAGCATAGAAATGCAGCATAGAAATGCTTATAAAATAAAAATTCCTTCATTAACATTTTGTTAATAAAGGGCTGTGTTTATATATTTTTCTTATACATTTTCAACATTTATCTTATGTTATTAACAAGGATTTCACAATAGTTTTAACATCTCATTTATATAATATATTAAGCAAATCACAAAAACACACAAGAAAAAAAATCCAGATATCTGAATATGTAAGAAAAAAAAATTCGCATGTGCTTTGTTACCTTAAATATATATATATATATATATATGCCAATTCTCTACAAACAAGAGATAACATCCAAACAATAACATTCGACAAACACATAGACAGCAGGAAAATCACACAATGAAGGACAAAAGAGTAATCGAGATTATAAATATAAAATAGATGCTGCAGTGTTATGAATATTACTGACTTAGGACAGCTATTATATAAAAAAATAATTTATATAAAAGTGGGGTTGAACATGTTTTTTGGCCCGCCCACCTTCCCCCTTTTTTTGTAAATAACACTGAGCAAAAACCAATAGGAAATAATAGTTAGGAATATCTAAATCCATTACAAGATAGAGGTAACTTACCTAAAAATTGCAAAGCCCGCGCTAAATCTGAGTGCAAACATTAATTTGTTGCCAGATTCTATACCCTAATACAGATTTAAATCAAAAGAATGGCTGGAATGTAGCACTTAACAAAAGAATAAAAAGAATGGAAATAAAAATTAATAAGAGTTGCATATTATAGAATAACTATAATAACACCAGAGTAAATATGAATAAAATAATAGTAAGTAATTTCTAATCTAATATTAGATTATGGAGATAACTATAACAACAAAATTATTAAGTTTATAGTATTAAACTATTATCAATCTCAGAATTTTAATCCTAACTATTTTGAATAGCTTTATTTATATAACTATTAATAAAATTAATTGGGTATTTCTGATTCAAGCAATATTTAGTAAAATGTTTATAGTTATTTATAATGTCTGATTTTTTTGACACAAGAAATTTATTACGTTGTATATAATTAATAACAATATTTCTGAATATAGAAACATGTACATTACTCTCCCAATGAGGAACTTTTATAATATTGAAATTAAATTCTTCTCGTTTATCATAAATATTAGAAACTTTTACATTTTCATATAATTTGACATGTGTGTTAAGAAAATTTGCTTCATTGTTGTTAGTATATATATACTTAAAATAAATTATATAAATTCTGCAATCATATAAGTTCGAGAAGATGTGTTCTTTTTTTTTAATTCTTTTTATCGATTGAAATAATATTTCTTTCGTATTAAACCTTAATGTCAATGTTTCAAAGTATATTTAATTGCTTTATATTTATTTTATAAAAATAAGTTCCAATAATAAGCTTAGTAATTATTTATTTCTAAATTTAAATGCATATTTGATCTTCCTAATTCATTAGATTATCTGTAAATTTTTGAAACAAATGACAAATCTTTTTTTAAATATTGGCATCCATTTAACAAACATTTCATAGCTGAATAACGATATAGTAAAAAATAACAAAGCCAAAGATTTAAATGCATTTAAATTTTCATTTACTCTTCTAATTATTGCTTTCGATTTCTTTTATTATTTTCTTTAATTAATTGTACATATATTTAATGACGTTCGAATTTTAAGATCTTTGGGATATTAACAAAGACATTACTTTAAAAGGCACCGATGAATTCATATTTTACGTATGTTGATGTAACAAAAATTCTAAAGAATTGTTTTTGTCTCAAATATTTACGAATTCCATACAATTGAAAAATTACAGTTATAAGGAAAGTTTTACATGAATCCTTTGAAGTTTATCTATTTTTATATTTTACGTTTCCTTCTCATGTTTCTTTAATTTTACTTCTCTTTCTAATTTTACTTTTGTACTACTTAAATATATGAATGATCATATTATTATGGATAAAATATGCATTTTATATTTATTGTGTACTTGTTGTAACAAAAAAAATCAAAAATGAATAAGTAATAAACTTTTATAATAGAAGTAAAATTTTAAAATAACAGCCATAGAATAAGTATTCATTATATTTTTCTGTAAATAAAAAGTATCGATATTTTTTTAATGCACACATAACTTTGTATTGTTTTTTTCAATAGTCAAAATTCATGCGACGCCATACTCAGACGATAACCGTAATAACGGGTTTCCAGCCAAACAGCTTATTAACTCACGTGACTTCGTAATCACATGATAAATGCAATTACGTGTTTACAGCTAATCAATTCATGCGTTTCTATGTAGCCAACTTTTCTTTTTACTGAAACATCCTTTTAAAAAAATACATATTTGTCAGCAATAATAAACTACACAAAAAATTAAACACATTTAATTTAACAGTACATGTATAATATTAGATTTTTTTTTAAATTTAAATAAATGATGTTATTTTTTGTTTAAATTTAAATAAATGATGTTATTTTTTGTTTAATTTGAAAATCTTTCCCAATTGTAAAATTTGAAAATTTATTTATGTTTTACAAATTAAATAAATTCTAGTTTAATGTCAGTTTTGAATTCGATGGAGAGCACGTGATTGCCATTATCATGTGACTGCCATGAATTTATTTCATTAAGAATATTAATCTGCCGCCTAATTTTTTAACGCTTAACCAACTTCTTGAATAATAAATCCTTACTGAAATCTTTACAAAGACTATTAGTAATCTCTATTCAGAGATTCTTATTTTAAATAATTACTACTACTGTTTATTAAAGTCTGAAGTTTTTTTTTAGCATTGAAAAAGTCGATAAAAAATAATATGCGCTATTTCATTTCAGTTTTAAACGATAAGACTGCTTTATTGATAGAACAAATCAAAAAACATAATCTAAAAGAAAAACAAATTTATCAAATTCGTATCGGCATAACACAGAATATTTTGTATAAAATAATACAGTCTGACCCCCCAAATTACCAAACTTCTATTTAACGAATTTTTCGTTTCCCTATTAAAATGTGTTAAAAAAAACCATTAAACAAATAACTCCCTAATTAATGCATTATTATTTATTCGTTTGGATTAGAAAAAAAAATTGGATTTCTTTTCGATTGATGTAACATTTTTGTTTTCAACCAAGCATAAATTACTTAAAAACAGAAAATTTTGATAGAGATAGGTATAGTACAGTGCTTCTCAAACTTTCAATAATCGTGACCTAATATTCAATCATAATTTTCGTCGCGCCCCCCTCCATATAATAACAATGTATTGAATTCAATAATACTATACTTTGACACTAAAGATACAATACGAATTTAATCTCTTATGCGCCACTGACGTATATAAACGTCTCGCTCAGTCAAAGTCTTAATGTTCTGGATGTATATATACGTCTTTCCGAAGTACGATCTTCTGTGTGCACTGCTATCCATACAATTGGAATGCAATAAAAGGGCCTTGACAGTGTTTGCGAAGGATTTACTTATTTCAGAGCATTTTCTTCTTTTTTTTTTTCCTCCCCCCTCAAAAAAACATCAAAATACTCTCGTCTACGTGGTAAACGGTGGCATTGGGGAGCGAATCGCGTAATTTTTAATCGGCAGTTAAGGAATTAATTACAAACCGTACAAAAATTATCAAGATAAGTGTTAATACAAGCCCGTGGGGTCACTGGTAATTATCATACTTGTTCTTAACTTAGTATTGTTAAATTAATAATAAGATACATTGTACAATACTGATACATTTACAAGTGTATTACATCCGTGTAAATGTGTATTTTATATTTAATTATACCAGAAAGCATTTTGTTTGTTTACTTTCAGTAAATTAATAATTATTTGAATAATCTTTTGTTTTCAACTTTTCAATAGGCTCACGCCCCCCTCGTGCAGTTATCATGCCCCCCCCCAAGGTGGTCACACCCCACAGTTAGAGAAACACTGGTATAGTAAATTATTAGATTTCAAAAATGCAGATGAGTCATGAAAGTAAGCTATCGCGTGAGTTTTGAATAGGACAGGGAATTCGTTTCTTATCTTATCTCACTCCCATAAAGCAGGGTATATCTTAAGATTTTAACAATTATTTTACATTTGATGATGGACTTGAAGATGATGGAAGTTGAGAAAATTGTTGATTTGACCTAGCCAATGAATAGAGTTCCTTAAGCACAAACTTATAGTGTGAATATTCTATTAAGACTTTCATTTTCTAACGTGTTACATTGTTTGGATCTGGGAAAAAACTTTTATGCAACACAATGTAAATGATGTAGTATTTTTTTCTCTCTGCTTAAAGTCGAAAAAGAACTCTTCTGGGTCAAAAATCAAAAATTGTTGAAGATGTATTAGTCAGTATTTTTAAATGTTCAATATTGATTTGACAGTCGGCTGGGTGGCGTGGTTGGTTTGTCGTTGGCCTTCTGCACCCAAATTTGCGGGTTCGACCCCGGCCCAAGTCGATGGATTTTCATGACGCAGAAAATCGACAGCAGACATGTCGTATGATTTTATGGCATGTAAAAGGTCCCTAGGGAGGTGATCTAGGCAAAATTAAATCCTAGTACAGGTTCGCATCGTCATAGCTCAGGTGCCTTCTTCTAGGGAAGAAACTGGGTGTCAAAATTACCTGCGGCGATTTGTATCCGCCTATATGGGGAGGGGCGCCACCCTAAAAAAAGAAGACATACCTGCTTTCTGTGAATGTACTAGGTAGATTGATGAACTCTGTTAATAACTGTTCATAATCTGCCATTAGAAATAAAATAAAAAATATTTTTGTATGACGTAATGATTTGCGAAGAGTATTTTTAGTTACAAAAAGCGTGCAATTAATTGTAATATTTTTTGTGCAGTTGCTTATGACAGAATTTCCGAAAGGAAGAGGCAAGAAATTAGTATTTTCTTTGGCCTCAAATGTTACGATAACCCCAAATTCATAAACAAAATTTTCGGTCCGAAGAATTTTTTTAAACCGGATACGACTGTATATGTGTTTCTAGACGGTACATCAATTAGTTATTGTAATACATACACCATAAATTCTTATCATAAAAATACGACGTAAAATATTCGTTCTTTGCAAGCCACGTAAATTAATACCGCAAGTCAAAAAGAATATCAGAAATTTAAAACAAAAAACAAAACTAATACATTAGTTTCATCGAAACGTAAAATAATAATATTTATTCATCTTTCCATACGACTGGAAGTATGGGCTTTCTTTTTGGGTACACCACAACAATTTCCTGAGCGAGAAAAGGCTTTCTTCTGGAATTCGGCTAATGGCATCTGAAAAACGTGAGGCGAAGAATTCCGTCGAAAAAAAAAAACAAGAAAAGAATATTTCCTCCCTATTCCTAGCTGAAAGTTTCATCTAATAAATGGAAATAGGACGAGATAAGTAAGACTTTCTCCTACAAATCCAACTCCTGGATATGGCAGGAGTAAAACATACAACTGTATATTGTTTGTGTCCTCGGTTGGATCCGTCGAAAATGGAACACTATTATTTAGGGATAACATTCGGGGAAAAAAGGGATACTGGAGAAGTGTAACAAAGTGTCGAGCTATCTATGTTAATATTTCAAGGATTTATTAAAGTTCTACAGATGTTTTATGTATAAAATTCTCTCAAGGAAAATTCAATAACTATACTAGTAAAAATAAAACAAAAATGCATGGTTAAATTAACAATGTTATTATTTTCGAATACACACGATAAATCGTTATGTGTTTGCGCATGCGCAGAAACGGTACAACCTTTTAAAAATTTTATTTTAGTACATGCGCAAATAAATTTATGGCGTTTGAGCATGCGCTATTCTACTCTTGTTTGCTTTTGACGATGTTTTATGAATTGAAAAATGGGTCGACAGTATATTTCGCAAGTTAATTAATGCTAAATTAGCAGCGGTTTTTATACTTAATATTAAATATGTTTTACTTAAGAAATTGAAACCTTTAATATGCCAATCAAAAGATTAAAAATGTAATTATTTACAAATTACTTTTCAAATTATTTCATTTCTTTTAACAAAACATTTAGGTAAAATTCATTCCTATTTATTAAAATGGTTTTGAAACTAATTGCAATTCTTTGAATCTAAGAATCCGCTTACATATATTAAAAAAGATATTTGAAAGTTATGTTCACAATTTTAAAATGACAAATGTTTTGTTTCAATCTCAAAAATAAACACGCATTGATATTAATATTTTGACTCGTATCCATAGTAACCATAAATGTTGTTTCTCAGTGATAAATAACAAGAACAGAGTTTATCGTAACAAGAATATTTCTTCACGCATTTTGTTTATTGAACATATATAAACTTATGAAGAACGTATATTAATGCCCTGTTATTTCTTTCTGTTACAAGCAAATTTAATTTACTATAAAAAAAATGATTCAATTCAGTATTTTCGAGTTTAAAAAACGAAACAAAAAATAATGAAATATGCAATAGAACAGTATTGTAATCTCTGTTGTTTAGCAGAAAATATTGTTTGGAACAAAACGATTTAAATTATTCTTTATATAAGAAAGGCAAACTCACTTATAATTCTGTGACTCTTTTTTTTACGTGTTAGTTCCTAAAAGCTCTTTTGAAAACTCTATGGATTTTATTATTTATTGAATATATATTTAAAACATTTTTTAAGAAATACTGCATTTAGCAAATATCTTCGTCATGGATAATGAAGTAAAACTTAAACAGAGTTTTAGAATTTAAAGTAAAAGTCCTAACAACAAATATCCGTAATGGCTTTCAGAAACTTATGTCCGTTTCTAGAATATTGTAAAATTTATTCTACAAAATAAATATGATTTCTATATAATATATTTGATAGGTTTTATGAGTTATTAACTGTATTACATTGCGGATATTACATCTGTGGTAGTTGAAAATAGATTTAATTACCCTCATTGTAGGTTAATTGTCTTCATTATTCATTCATGTGTTTGAAAAGAAAAAAACAACACATTAAGAACTTTCACGTAAAGGAAATATTTTCAAAAATCTTTTTAGCATTATTATCTCTTTTGTACCTCTATTGCTTAGGCAATTGAATTGAATTTTTATGGTATTAAATAACATATAAGAAATAATATATAGGAATGTAATAACTTGTTTCAACTTTATGAATGTAATAAATAAGTGTAATACAAATAAATGCATTAGATTATGTATATTACATTTTTTTAAATATTACATTACCCTTATATTATATTTAATACTACTTGATCCGCCTGAGATAAAGCGCAGAATTTTTAATAAATGTGCAGGCTGACATAAAACATAAACAATTCATTCATACGCGTATATATAAGCTAACACAATGCTTCTCAAACTTTCAATTTTTGCGGTCCACTTTTCAATCATAAATTTCATCGCGCCCCCTCACACACAATAACTAAATATTGAATACAATAACAATGTACGTTGACTTTAAGCTACAATAAGACTTTAATTCAGTGCTTCTCAAACTTTCATTACTTGCTACCGAATATTCAATCAAAATTTTATTTGCCCCCTCCCCCTTCCATACAATAACAATGTATTGAATTCAATAATACTATACTTTGACGTTAAAGCCACAATACAACTTGAACCTCTTATGTGTCACTGGGGTATATAATTGTCTGGTTCAGCCAAAACGTTAATTGCCCCGGACGTATATAAACGTGTTTCAGAAATACAATGTTCTCCATGCAGTGTTATCTATAAAATTATTCCGAAGGCTTTAGAATGTTAGACAGTGTTTGCGAAGGATTTACTTATTTTAGAGAAGGTTTTACTTATTTATTCTTTTTCACACACACACACCCACCCCCATATATCACATACAAGCACTTACGTGGAGAACGGTGGCGTTGGGGAGTGAATTGCACACAATTTAATCAGCAGTTAAAGGATTAATTATAAACAGTACAAATTATTAAGATAAGTGTTAATATTTGTATATAAATTTATATATGACAAGCTCATGGGGTCAATTAACTTTTCTTAACTTAGTATTGTTAAATTAATTATAAAATACTTCGTACAGAACTGATACATTTATAATTGTATTATATCAGTGTAAATGTGTCTTTTATTTTTTATTATATCAGAATATTTTTTGTTTTTTTCAATAAATTAATAATATTTTATAAAAAAAAATAATCTTTTGTTTTCAACTTTTCAATATGCTCGCGCCCCTCTAGTAGAGTTATCTCACCTCCCTCTAGGGGAGCTCGCCCCACAGTTTGCGAATTACTGCTTTAATTATAAACTGTACAAATTATCAAGACAAGTATTAATTTTGTATATATAATTTTAAATATGACAAATCCATGGATTTACTGGTAATAATTAAATTGTTTTAACTTATTATTGTTAAATTAATTATCAAAGACATTGTGCAGTACTGATATATTTATAGATGTATTATATCAGTGGAAATGTGTGCGTTTTATTTTTTATTATGTCAGAATGTGATTTTTGCTTCATTTCAGTAAATTAATAATATTTTTAAATAATCTTTTATTTTTGACTTTTCCATATGCTCTCACTCAACACGTAGGGTTATCACGCCCCGTGGACAGTGCACCCTACAGTTTGAAAAACGATGAACTCACAAATATAAGAAATTTATATAAGGGGTGCGCAATTTTTTTGACTCGAGAACCTTATTGCGGAAGCGGAGCATACCATCGGATCTTACTTTTTAAAAATACAGTCGGACCTCTATACAACGAAGTCGCCAAATCTCGAAAAAAATTCGCCATAAAGTGGTTCATCTTTTTAAATACTTTATAAATCACATAAAACAAATTTTAAATTCATAAATTCATTTTTAAATTCATTCTATGTATTAAAAATAAAGTAATTTTTCAAATTTTTTAAAAATTAATATATGTTTATTTTATCTACCTTACCCTTAAAAAAGGTAAGAAAGACAGAAAAACTTCATATAAAACAAGAAAGAATGTTGAAGCATGAATACTTATTTTCAATATTAAGGTATCCGAATACGTTCGGAACCGTGAATTTGCAAAAGCGTATAAATAGATCAAATTTATGATATTTAGTGTCACTTAGATTAGAATACATGAATAAAATTGTTTTAAGGACATTTTGACAAAAAAAAATTATTTAAGTTCAATATTTCGGCAAAAAATTAACTTAGAATAACCTTTTTTCAAAATATTCTCTTTTTGCGAAAAATGCTTCTATTATAAAAATATTTTGCCTGTATATAGCTCAAGCCTCTGTACAGAGACTCAATTAGAATTTTTGAAATATATTACTTAGTGGATTTATCTATGTTTTACGACAACAGAGGGGAGAAATTTTAAGGAAAAAATGCCGATAATTGTGTGTGTTGCAATTGGTTGTAACTCTGAAAATAAAGTGAAGTTTTCAAAAATAATAGTTGGACCTCTGTACAAAGGACTGAGCTATATACAGGAAAAATATTATTATAATAGAAGCTATTTTCACAAAAGGAGAACATTTTGAAAAAAGGTTATTATAAGTTAATTTTTTTAATAGTGTACTTAAATAATTTTTTTTGTCAAAATGTCCTTAAAACAATTTTATACATGTATTCTAATCTAATAGACACTAAATTTCATAAAAATTATCCATTTATGCGATTTTTTAAAATCACGGTCTCAAACGTAGTGGGATACCTTAAGAAAAAATAATTTTACATTAAAATTAATGAATTTAAAGGGCATTTTTTAATTTAAGCTTACGAGTAAAATTAAACATACATTTTCTTTATAATTAGAACACGGGGCACGGGAAAATTCCACTGAGAGTGAAAGAGGATATTGAAGATGTTTTTAGTGAATTTGACAATAGAGGGAGTTAAAGGGTGCACTTCTTGGATGAAACTTCCAGAACTCTATTGCTCTCGGCGAGTTAGGATCTAATAAAACCAATTTAAGATTTATGACCACATAAAATGTGTTAAAGAGAGAAAAAACGTGAAATGTTCAGAAATACTTTAAAAATAGGGGGAGAAAAAATTGAATCACAAAACGAAAAGTTCGTTATATAGAAAATGCACTTCGCTATAGAGAGGTTATTTTACGAAGAAAATCATGAAATGTTCAAGGCTCCAGGAAAAAGTTCGCTCCATTAAAAAATTCGCAATATAGAGGTTCGTTATATAGATGCTCGACTGTAATTCCATTACTCATTTTTGCATCTGAGAAAAAATATAAATTGTACCATAAATATGAATAAATATGTTGAATAAAATAGTAGCAGCTTTATTCAATTTATTTAGTGTGCTTATTTCATATAATATATCACCGCAAGCACAAATGAGACAAATTTACCCTAATAAACATTTCTAATTTTTGTTTTTTAAATAAGAAGGGAAATCGCTTGTTGAAATTCACATTACAGTCTGTATGACTCACCAGTATCATTCACAGCCAGTTGATTTTTGCAAGATTCTTTCTTTGCGAATTTCTTCCTTAAAAGAACCATATTTACCAAATTTCATATCCGTTGGTCTGATAGTTCAACAACGGAATTTATTTATTTTTTTTTTGTCCATAATGCAAACCCCTTTGGAAGTCGAGTTTCAAACAACCCGTTCTTAGCGGATATCTACTAGTTTAGATGAGTATTCCTGCAGAATATCAAGACCGTAGGTTAAATAGCTCAGGAGATATGGTGCCGGAGTGAGTGAATGAATGATTCAGTCGCTTTTCTCCGATATATATTATTTGTTTTCATAAACTTTTTTACATGTCCAAATACAGGACTGATTTCAGTCAAGCATTTAAATCATTTCTTCTCACACTTTCAATACTTGCGACCCAATTTTCAATCATTATTTTCATCACGCCCCCTCCATGCAATAACAATATATTCAAATTCAATAACATAATTTGACGTAAAGCTACAACACGACTTAAGTCATAAACTGTACAAATTATCAAGACAAGTATTAAATTTTGTACATAATTTTAGGA
>BMAV01017827.1:34840-70735 GCA_019973955.1 Trichonephila inaurata madagascariensis | reverse complement strand
GTGAGGTTCTTTGACGATAAAGCTACATTACAACCTTAATTGTAAACCATGAAAATTATCAAGTATTAAATTTTGTATATGTTACTTTAAAGTAATAGATATTTTAAGTAAACTACTTTAATCATAACGTTGCTTTTCCTGTCTACATTTATAAGTAAATTATATGACTGTAAATGCGTATTTTATTTTTTGTAATGAACGAATGTAGTTTGGTTTGCTTCCTTTCAGTAAATTAATATATATATTTTTTAAGTAATCTTTTATTTTCGACTTTTCGATGACCTCGCTTTTCCAACGTAGGGTTATAACGCCCCTCTAGGGGGCGCATCCTAGAGGGGTGTTACATTTCATACAAAACGAAATCGAACAGAAATTTCAATTATAGTTTAATGCGCTACTATCAGTTAATTTTTTTAAAATAATTAAGTCTCATATTTCTGCATTTAAGATATATTTATTCGGAAAGCATTAAATTAGTATTTGGCACAAATTTTGCCTAAAGAATTATAATCTCTTTTAATCAATATGAACTCACAGGTATCAGAAATTCTCATTGGTTTAAGTAAGTTAAAAATGTTCCTGTCGCAATACATGACTTATTCTCTTATATTTTTCATAAATAGATTTAATTGTAAATTAATAGTACTTTTAATATTTCAGTATTTTATATAATACAATTTTCACATAAAACCAATAAGTTCAAAAACCTTTGGCTAAATTTATGAACTTCATATGCATAGTTTGTGCAAGCAAAACATGCAACTATCATAAGATTAATATTTTATTTGTACAAGTTTTATTTGTTATTTTATTCGTTGAAAATTAGAAATAACATTTGTAAAAAAAGGATTTTAGCACTGTTTTAAGATAAAATTACTTTAATTTAAATTTTGAAAGTTTTAATTAATCTTTATTTACTTATTTTATTTACAAAATACATCCAAATTATCCTAAAAATATTAATAAAAGCAATGTGTTATATGAAAAGAATTCAATTTACTATTTATTGTAATTCAATTTTAATTATTGGACGCATTTATTATGAATTTTAATACATCCAAAATGAAGCATTAATGTAATATTGCAAAGTAAATATCTTTTATTTACCAGATTTTTCGTAAATTTTCAATAGAAAGATTTTTACAATTCAGTAATATTTAAACATTTTCATTTTATACACAATGCATTCTCAAAAATATTTGTTTTATTAGAGGCGAGTTGATCTGTAATTAAATATTTTATTTCATTCTTTATACATTATGATACAAGTTTCTTCAGCAAACATTCCAAAAACTAAATACTACTACTCTTTATTTCCTTTTGTAAATACTGAATTAGTTATTACTGCCAACAGTGCAGACTTATATATGAAGCATAAATAATGCAATACACTCACAAACTTTGTCTGGAAATATTGCATTATAACCAATAACAACAACTGTGAAACTAGACATATTTTTCCTTTTTAAATATGAGACTGTTAAGACTTTCTTTTTTATATTTAAGACCTAACAGTTTGTGAGTTACATATTAATTAAAAATAGGTTTATCATCGTAATAATTAGAAAAACAGCGTTTTCTTAATTAATATGTGCTATTTGACAATAATTCACTTATGAAACATAATGCATATATGCTTCATTTTCATGTAAATCGTTGTATATACTTTCTCCATGAACTAAATTTATTCTTGGGATTTCTTTCAACGTCTGTAAATAATACAATAACACAACTTTCAAATAAATGGATATTAATTATTCCAAAAACAGTAATATTTACCCTGCAATTTCTTTTCTTGTATTGAACTTTTTTATACTAACTTTAAACCCCTAAATATATTTTCTATTATTAATAAGAACAATTAATAAAATTTTAAAAAAATACCTATCCAGATCATTATTAGAATGCAATATAGGATTATCTATAATTCCCTGTGAAGCTTCAACGCTTTGTAACAAAAAACACTAAGGCGGATACAGAATGAAAAAAAAAAAAAAAACATGAAGGAATACAGAAAAAAAATCAAGTTTTATTTTACATCTTTCACGTGTTCTATATGTAAGCCCTCTCTTGGTCACACGGTATACATCAATGCGATAGCTCAGTTCCTGACACACTCTAGTCAACATGATACTATCAACATTACTGACAGCACGAGTTATTCTTCAATACAGTTCTACAACTTGACGCAACAAAAAGGGAGGTGGGCGAAAACTTGGATCTTATGTAAAAGAACAATTTTTTGGGTACCAAGAATAACAAGAAGAGGATAATTTTTGTTTGTATATCACTGCCTAATTTACATTAAAAACAAATTAAAATTACAATCAGTTAAAATTTAAATTAAACTACCTTAAATGCAATGTGGAAGTTTACGAATTTTGTGTCAAAAGTGTAAATAATTTGTATTTGGATGTGTAATGCCTTTATATATTTTATTCTAAATTAGATTTAATTTAAGGTTAAAATTGTAATATTCACAAGCAAACGGCGTCCCTTTCGTTATAATGGAGATTCAATGGGAACTTGGCGAAATCTTGGCACCAAGAGCCAAGTTGGCGTTATATTTGGTGACCGTTGGTGACTTGGCGATCATGTTAGCGACCATTTTTAGCGAATTTGCAACCCTCTGGATTCTTCTAGAAATTAGTAGAGAAACCCATTAATTTCAAGACCTATGACGCAAACGTGTTTTTCTCGAATTATCCGTGAGGTATATAAGAAGAGAAAGAGCTCGCCGAAAGTGAGTCAGTCTGGTTTTGACTAGAGATCAGTTAGTATTGCTCTGATTGTTGAAGCGATTAGGGATTACTTCGGCTGTTGAAAGAGCGATTGCTTGTGAATAATCTTTTATATACGTGTATTTTAGACACCGATAATTGTGTTTGAGTTCTGTTGAAGGTCTGAAGACCTTCTGAGATTTATTTTGTGAATATTGCTGCTGAATCCTGTATTTAAAGGATTGGAATTTCTACAATAAATTCTCATCGCTCTTAAAGAACTGTCTTGTTCTTTGCGACTGATTGGCATAAAATCCGCGAACCCCGGATAGACGTAACAATATCATTGCCAAATTTACTTTCAAAAAAATTAAAATTAAAATAAGTTAAGATATAAATTAAGCTACCTTAAATGTAATGTGGAAGTTTCAAAATTATGATAACAGCCACAGTATATCTGTTGTTCCACAGCAGCAAATGATTTATCTACCCCTGTCTACCCAAAAAATAACTTAACTGAAACGTCTAATTAAGCATAAAAATAAGTAAATTTGATTAAAAACTAAGTAAGTAAATTTTTAAAAGATGTACCAGATACTGTTCAATTACATAAACTTAACATAAATAACATTACATAAATTTATTAAAAAATTTGTCAGAGCTGTAGTGCAGAAATTGAATAAGTCTTTAGATAAAAACATGGGCCGTGCGTAGCCTAGTGGTTAGAGCATCGGACTCCAGATCGGAAGGCCTGGGTTCGATGCCCGATGCCACCAAACACCCTCTGAGTACACACGGAGTACGTGCTCGTTAAATCAGTGGGTCCGAAAGTATTGTGGGTTGAATCACGAGTGCAGGGGACTGAAGAATATTTCCCTCCCATTCAGTTCCATGTCTAAATAGTAGAGGTGGAGTTAGGTGGTGTCGCCATCCATTGTCCCTTCGGGGAATTTCGCTGAGCTAATTCGTTCTGTCACCTGTATGGTGCTCAAGGCCAACGTAGGGCGTACTTCTAGCCCCTTGCCACGATGAATTTCGTGAGCCTTGATCTGACTACGTCAGACAGGTGCATGAGCAACAACATCAGATAAAAACATTTTGTAACTCTAGTGTTACAATTGATAAATCGAGCAAAAATGAATCAAATGAACATTCATCTGCCCTCAGGGTTTGCGTTTTATGTTGTTAAATCTATCGCAATTGTATTTTTTTTTAAATCAATGAAGAAAATTAATAAAATAATACGGTAAATGTCACTACAAGAATCGTTTTTCATACGATTCAAGTAATTTATAAAAAAAAAAGAAAAATGCTGATAAGAACTACTGATTTCAAAACTGTAGATTCTTATGTGCAATGACCTGGAAAAACCTCCATAAAAAAGTAAATTTCACCACGTGGATAAATTTTCTAATTGCAATTAATTAAAAAAATTGATATCTTAAGAAGATAAATTAAAATAATTAAAATGTTATTTGCGACACTGTTCATGCTCGAGAAATATGCAGAATGTTTTATGAAGTGCTTCTTTTATAATTTATTCATTTAAAAAAAAACATATTTTTTTTTATGAATGTAATTAACAAAGATCCGGGGTTTTTTTCCTGAAATATCCACTTCTTAATTTCATTAGAACTACTTCTTCTCGCATCTTAAATAATCATATTTTTTTTCTTTTAAAAAAAAGTGTTCTTAAATGACCTTAAATGTTGCAAAAAGCTCAAAGCAAAAAAAAAAAAAAAAAATGGCAACAAAAAATCATAATAAGTGACGTATAAAAACTATCTTAAAAAAACAACAAATATTTTTTTTTTTCTAACTCTAATCTTTTTTTAATCTTTAATTATGCTGAAAAAGAAGATTAAATTGAAACAAGAAACATGTTTTAATCTATCTTTTGTTACATGTATATTATAAAAGTTACACTTGCTAAGTTTACTTAAAAAATGTTACGCATAATAAATACTTAAGTAACACAAATTAAAAAAAAAGTTGGATGATTCCATGGATGATATATATCTCCATGAATATATTATTTTTTAAGAAAATATTGAATAAGCTATTTTTTTAGAAAAGTAACTAATTAAAAGTTTAATAATTTTACTTTGAAAGGAATAGTCCCTTTATAAGTAGTTATTATTGATACGGGGTATAGACTAACGTATAATATGATTAAAGCTAATACTAGACCTAATTATTATTAAGAGTACTCGTTCTGTAATTAAGTGCCCTCATTATGGTACGAGCACAGATTAGTAACCATCTCAACTTACCCTGGCCTCGATCTTCATTTAATCGACCTTCCAGCCCTTGTAGAGATTTTAGTGGAATATTTAGTCATATCATCGTACAACCTTCAGCTAAATAAAAAGACAAGAATTGTATTGAAACGAAAAAGTGACTAGTAATTTTAACATCAATTTGTATATTCACTTGGAATTTTCATGTTAAATACTTATGGTAACTATCTCTTAAATGCTGCAAAATTTGGAATGTTATTCATTGCATTATCAGGAGTCAGTGTTACCAGGTCCAACCCCTATTCCTGGTTTAAAACTTCCAAGATTTATCTCAAATAAATTTTGCATAGCATTTATTTATGTTATTCAATGCCTACTATTAACCCACACTCTCTATGTATCTATTTATTTATCTTGGTGGAATTTTCAATCGTTAATAAAATACATTTTAAAACTCTTCATTGAGCTGAAATTTTATATACATGATTATTTTGGATGGCAGTACAATAATTTAATTATAATTAATCAAACTTAATTGATTAAAACTGATTATTTTAAGAATTACAAATACATCCACGTTGGCGAATTAGTGACAATTATGGCAACTTATGTCAAAACTTGAAAAGGTTTCTTTTTCTCACGTTTTAAAGCATTCAGTTGAACTGAAATTTTATATACACGATTGTTTTGGATGACAATACGACACTTTGACGATAATTAATAAAAATTAATTACCACTTATATATAATGCTGGGATTTTGTCCTATGTATATACATATTTATATTAATAGTAACTATTTAATAAAAGGTAGCTAAAATAAAAATTTTCTTTGATCTAAGTAGGAAATTGACTTAATTTTTTTTATATTACTTCTTCAGTACTAGACGCAGTTTCTTACAGAAGATATACTTTATATTGCCGACCGTTTTATTTATCTACTTGTGATCAAGCGTTCGTTCAAATAGAGGATAAAAATTTAGTAAAAAGGCATTTTGGAAGTGCAACAAGATTTGAAAACACTAGAACATTCAGTCAGGGAATAAAGTGTTTTAAAATATATGTTCTGTAACTTAAATTATCCCTAACGTTTTGTTGCATAGTATTTCATTTTTCTTTACGTTCAGTTAAACTATGTATTTTACCTACCGGCACCAAATTATAAATTAAAAGCATGGAATAAGTAAAAGTTAAATGCAATTTCATCTCTTTTGCAAAATACATTTTAACACTTTTTTATTAATATATAATATCTTTTACAAAGAACATTGATGGATATGTTACTATAGAGAACAAAGTATTAAAAATATTTAAACAAATGTTCCCAAGTTACAACCATTTTTACTATGCATTACTCCAAAGTTGGGGTGTACAGTACAAGAATCTGTATGTCCTTTTTCTCTTTGAACATTATTTTTAAATAAACATCACACCTAATGTATTAGTTCAGTTATTTTTATTTTATATTTGATTTGGTTTATTAATTTCCACTCGATTGTGTTGTTTCTTTTTCTGTTATTTGACAAAATTCATATTTTCTTTTTTAAATTTTTTTATCTAATATTGAGTAAAAAGAAGGAGAAGAGCTGACTCTATAAAACAAATTTAACCCCGCACTTGAAAAAATATTAAATTCCGAGAAAAAAAAATCTCCATTTGAAAGAAAAATTCATTAAAGTTAGATATTAGTTCTACTTTTAGAAATAATTTTTTAAGATATTCACAGTTGATCACAAAATATTGAAACCTTTGATAGTTTTATTTCTTAAATATTTGCAGATAGAACTGGGGAAGTATGAAATAACTATTTCAATACTTTCCTATTAAACTATTGAGTGTAAAGGAAAGTTCTGTCGTTTTTTACTGAAGAAAAAACAAAAATAAAATCCCTTTTATTTAAAATTTAGTTTAAAATATAATGCCCTTTGTTAGTTGCATCTATCTGCCTACTTTCTGGTAGCTTATCTAATTCTCTGAAAAAGAAGTCCTATGTTCAGGAGACAAAGTGTTCTTCCACTTCCATTTGGACACCCTCATAACTTATATATTTATTTCCATCAAGAAAGTTTTTTGCAACGACCTAATCAAACGATAGTCAACATGCAATATGCAGAGTATATGATTATTGAGGTAAAGTTACCCAACCAAACTCTGGAATTTTGTATGTGGTGTTTCTTGCTACGTGTAGTCTAGCGTTGTCGCAAGGAAGAATAATACCCTTTCTTTTGACTAAAGATGACCATTTATGTTGAATTTCTTTATTGAAAACATCAAGTCTCGAACAATAAAGGCCATTTAATTTTCATTCAGCAACTCATAATGCACTATGTCCTTGCTGTCTCACCAACAAAACAACATACTTTTTTTCTAATACTCTGCAGGTTTGGATGCAGATAGTGGAGTATCTCCTTCGTAAGCTTATATTTTTTTTCCTTAACCACGTGTTTGCACACTATCCACTTGTGATACCCCCTACCTAGGGAGGGTACCATCTCTTCATCTACGTGACCAAGATTTGTGGAGGTAAGAATTGATCATCCAAGTTAGCCATAATAAATCCAATTTATCATTATCCAAATATATTGAACAAATCAAGTTTTAGAATAGGAAGCCAATCAGGAGTGATATAACGTATCCCTAAATTCTATGTAAATAAGTGCCTTGAATCCTAACCATTTATCTTTAAGCAAAGTTATTCTATGAATCTTAATCTTTCTTAATACCTTAACTCGCTAAAGTTTAATTTCTTACCATCAGCGTTCAGAATTTCATCTTCCTTTCTCTTTCTCTCTACCACGCGAATACTAAAGCTCCACTATATATCTACTAACTAATATGAATATCACGGTTTCTTCTTGAGAGGCTTGGCTGTGAGATAACTTAATGCTGGCCCCAAAGATTCCCCAAGAGGATTAGTATGAAAACGCGGTAAAGCCCCGTCACACACTTTTCGTCTCCAGTCACCAAATGGTACAAAACCGGGTTCTTTTTGTGACGAGGTAGATTTAAAGAACATATCGAAATTTTGCCCATCACATATTTTTTGCTTTATTCGTGTGACACTCAAACAGAGGATTAGGATACAGAACCAAGACTTTTAAGGTGATCTAAAGCGGTGTTCTGATGAATTCCAAATTTGAAGCCCACTTCTGTGGAAGTCAACGTGTAGTTTGTTCTGGTCATACTGCGTAGCCCCACGACACTGACATTTTAATGCCTTCCTGATCTGGGTTCATCTATCAATGGAAAATCCCTCAAGCAAACTTTCGATCATGTTCGAGCTATTATTGCTTTTGTTCCAAACACGTCCCATAAGTTTCTTTTTGTTTTCATCACGTTATTCAATTTTTCGAACTCAAACATCATACAATGTCTTAAGTGCACATTTTCTTCACTTATTTTGACAGCTTTACTAGCTTAAAAAAACTAATATGCGAGAATTGAGAATAAATCATCAATAGTATAGTAATCTGTTTAAACCAGCGTTTCTCAAACAGTGGGGCGTGCCCCCTAGGGGGGTGTGATAGCTCTACAAGTGGGGCGCGATCATATTGAAAAGTCGAAAACAAAAATTATTTTTAAAAAAATTATTAATATACTGAAAGTAAACAAAATACATTCTGACATAATAAGAAATAAAATAAACATTTACACTGATATAATACACTTATAAATGTATAGGTACTGTACAATGCATTTTATAACTAATTTAACAGTAATAAGTTAAGAACAAGCTTAATAATTACCAGTGACCCCAGAGATTGTCATATACATGCATTTTTCACAAAAATTATCTTGATAATTTGAATGGTTTATAAATAATCCCTTAGATGCCGATTAAAAATTACGCGATTCACTGCCCATAGCCTCCATTTTCCACGTAGGCACGCAAATGTGATGTGTTGGGGCTGGAGAAGGAAAAAAAGTAAGGAAGTTCTCTGATATAAGTAAATCCTTCACAAACACTGCCAATGTCCTTTTATTCCATTTCAAAGCCTTCGGAACAGTTATACGGATAGCAGTGCACAGAAAAGGTCGTACTTCAGAAAGACGTATATATACGTCCGGGGCATTTAACGCACCGGTTGAGCGAGATGTATATATACGCCCTTAAGATGTTTAAGTCGTATTGCTGCTTTAGCATCAAATTATAATATTGTTAAATTCAATTCATTGTTATTTGTATGGAGGGAGGGGGGCGTGATGAAAATTATGTTTGAATATTGGGTCACAAATTTTGAAAGTTTGAAAAACACTGTTTCAAACTGGTTTCAGTTGTATCCGAATTCTTGCTAAGGATCGACAACGCATAAAAGTGCACGTGTTCAGAAATGACAGAATTTTTTCTTATACCCAATAATTCCACATAGTAATTGTTTTTTATGAGAACAGATAAGAGACAGAGATAGTGACTGTGTGTATTTTATCAAATTACAATGTATGAATAGTTAATATTTTTCAGACACGTATAGAGA
Organism: Trichonephila inaurata madagascariensis; assembly: GCA_019973955.1. NCBI lineage: Eukaryota > Metazoa > Arthropoda > Arachnida > Araneae > Nephilidae > Trichonephila > Trichonephila inaurata. Next base: position 61,302 of record BMAV01017827.1, on the reverse strand, counting down.
AAATGTCACGTAAAACAATGTTTAAATATCTTTATACATTCTTCTAACATATCTGCAGTTTAATTAAAGCATTTTAAGTCGTAAAACATTTCAAACATTGTTTTAATCCATTCCCTTGGCACATTGTAATAAAAAAATTTCCATATGTTTCTATATAAAATAATTCAAAGACATTTTTTACTCAAAAAGTAATGCTCCGTTTAGGAAATCTAGAAAAATAATATACTTGGGATACTAAAAATTCTTTAAAAATCGTCACGTTTCTAAGAAAAAAATAAAAGAATATAAAGCTTGATGACTGAAAAAAGTACTTATCTGACAGTGTAGCATCATAATTTTTGAATAAGAGCTTGAAAAGTTTCAAAATAGATAAACTTGTCCAGACTTGAAAATGTAAAAGAATAACAATGTCTCGTTGTTTTTTTTTTTGTATATCAAATTAAATTAATTAAACATGCATTGCCAAATTCATTTATATAATAACTGCTTTGTTAATTATATTTTTCCAATACATAAATGTACATGTTTATCTTAGATTATTTCGAAACAAATACATTGGATGTTTACAGTCTGATTTCATGAAAATTTTCTTCAAACTGCGCATAAAAATCGTATTTTTAAAATAAAAAAAATAGCTCAAAAACATTATGAATTAGTCTGATGATATCATTAATGCATTTTGAAATCACATGGGGCAATGGTTTCATATGTCAAAACAAATGCAAGCATTGCAATTCAATATTAAAAAAAAAATGAATTTGATTTGGAAATGCGCTCACGGCATTTCTATATTCACAAGAAAATGTTATTTTGACTATCGAAATATTCACATCTGTAATAATATTTTTTTGATTTTTCATGAAATATTAAAATATGCCAGATATTTGCTCAATGATTGGAAAGCCTCTGTTGAGACTTCAGCTGTAGAATATAAAAATTGAAAATATTTACCTTCAAATAGGAGGATATTTAAAGATTTTATTATTCATGTTTTAAAATCATACATTCACAGAAAAAATATTTTTCTAGTACCAAGCTGTAACATTCTTAACATTCATTTTTCAGTTTTTTCTACTTATAAAAGCGAGTGATTTCGAATTACATTTTATGGGCATCATTGCTATTATATGTAATTTAGAAATGCTTTTAAGCCGAATTTAATATTTTTAAAAATAAGAAATTGATTCACTTCAAAGGTTCTTACATATATATATATGTTAGATAAAAATATAAAGATCTTTATATTTTTCTTTGTCCCCTTTTTATTTCTAGGTATTGTTTTAAGAAATATAAAAAGAAATATAACAATCATTTTATTATATAAAAATTAAAAACGTTTCCGCTTCCTTACACAGTATGATGATTCATTTGATATTTACCAATGAATAATCTGCTGCTTCTGGTGAAGAACACAATTGTAGCTTATTAAACATTTTACTAAGGAAATACACACATTTCTTTTTTAAAACATTAAATTAATTGATAGAAAACTTATTTTCATGTAAAAGTTTCAGTGTATTTCACAGTTATAAGTGTAATAAACATTTGTGAATATTTTTGTCCAGTGAAAATTTAGCAAAAATAAACGTTTAATGATTGAGTTACCTGAAACCAATTAAAGCTATTTTTTAAGTAATTGTGTTTTTCAGAATGAAACATTTCTTTCTTTTTGATAGAAAAGATTTAAATACCATGGCAAAAACTTATTGTCTCAAAATTCGCAAAAATTTATAAAATTTCTTAATATATTCTTTTGTGGTTGGAAGTGCACTTTGAATTTCCGATTTCTTGACTCTTTTCTATTATAAAATGCTTTTATAGATCAATGATTTCTTATAAATATGATCAAGAATCCTTAAAACATCTTTATCCCTCTGTCCTAGGAAATTCCCCAATGAAAAAAACAAATACTGTTTTATCGAGAACGTAAATTATTATACTCAACAATCAAACGATGCTTTTTTTAACAAATTTATTATCAGCATAAATATCTGCTTAAGTAAGCTATCATTATATATTAAGAGGACACGGTGCGAAATATAAAAATAAATCTTTAATTTAATAGTATTCACAAATTTTGGGTAGTCTCTTATGTACATGTTTTATGTAACACAATTTTTGTCAAGAAAGAAACCATTTAATTCTTTTAAGAGAAATTTAAAATTTCATGAAGTGATTTTAACGCACTGCTCCTCCTACAATAATAATTGATATAGATGGATGAAATGCGCGAAGATACAAGTACGTCGAACTGTGTATAAGAGTGCTTCTCATATTTTCAATGTTTGCGAACTAATTTACAATCATAATTTTCATCGAACCCCTCTCCGTAAAATAAATATGTACTGAATGCAATTATGATGTACTATAACTCCAAAGCTACAATGCGACTTTAATTAAAAACTATCAAGATAAGCATTACGTTTTGTGTATAATTTTGTATATGGCAAGCCTATGGAAAAATCACTTGTAATTATTCAACACGTGCTCTTGACTTAGTATTGATTCTGCAGTACTGATACATTTATATCAGTGTAACTGTGTCAGAATGTATTTTTTGTTTTGCTTTTTTTAAACAAATAAATTTTTTAAGTAATCTTTATTTTTGACCTTTCGATATTCTCACGCCTCCCAAGCAGGATTATCACTCCCCGTACGGGGACGCTTTCCACAATTTGAGAAACACTGGTGTATAACAAAAGTTATTGGGAATTTTGTGATGGCATGATTAATGTTTATAAAATAAGTTTTTTTTTTAATAAATGCTTACTGAAAATTACTTATAAAATGCATAAATTATAATTTTAACTGCTTTTTTTTTTAAAAAAAAAAGTATTACTTTGATTAAAATCTGTAAACAAATTTTCGTTGTGTTGTTGTGTCCAATCCTTCAGTATCTAGCGGCAGCTAGATCATATCCATGAGACCATTAACCCTAGCAAAGTCCAGCACCAGAAGTGGACACGCATGGCCATCTTCCAAAGCTAACCCCAAACAATAGAGGATATGTTCAGGGGAAGCCGGCAATAGGTGACACTTGGAACAAGTCTGGAAAACTTTATGGCCAGATTCGAAGGTCATGCCTTTCAAATGCCCACTGAGCAATCTGGATACAGACGTTTGATCATTTCTGTTTCTGTCAAATTCCAAAGCAACCCCAGGGCTTTTCCTACTAATCCCGGGATGGTCGGGAGGGGCTATCTAGACTTGCTTGTCCTTGATTTTCATTAAAGAGTAAATCTATCATACGTTAGTAGGAGTTACATGCAGTGATAAATCTTATGTTTTTACAATTTTTAATCAAACCTGAACCTAATTTGAAAGTCAAATCAAGAAATTACTTACTCATGGTATCTATTTTCAAGAAAACCCCGCTGAAATCTGCAAAATCCTTTTCAGACGAAACGATAGGACTTGCGACTGAAAAGGAGGCTCTCGCAAGTGTTTCTTGTAGCAAGAACAAACCCGATCTAAACCGATAATTGTTGACGATTTCCATTCGAGTACTAACAAAAACTGTTTACCACATGGCTAGGGAACCTGTTAGGACTATAAATTTTGGGTTGTTTTATTTCGCGCAATTTCATTTTTGGACTTTCTGTGCGCCAGATTGGGAAAACAGCCTACTGTGCGACGTATTGACACTAAAGCTTCTATACGGCTTTAACCTTTTATGTGCCACCAGCGTATATAAACATCTCGCTCAGGCAAAGCGTTAATTGCCCCGAACGTATAAATACGTCTTTCCGAAGGACGATCTTTTCTGTGCACTGCTATCCATAAAATTATTCCAAAGACTTTGGAACGCAATAAAAGGACCTTGACAGAGTTTGCGAAGGGTTTATTCATTTAAGAGGATTTGCGTATTTATTCCTTTTCTCTTTCCCCCAAACGCGCGTCTACGTAGAAGACGGTGGCATTGGAGAGCGAATAGCGTAACTTTTAATCAAGCGATTAATTATAAACCGTACAAATGATCGAGATAATTGTAAATTGTGCATGTAACTTAAACTTTGCATGTTCTTAACTTAACATTGTTAAATTAATTATAAAATACTTTGTGCAGTGCTGATACATTTATAAATGTGTTATATCAGCGTAAATGTGTGTTTTACTTTTTATTATGTCAGAATGTATTTTTTGTTTATTTACTCTCAATAAATGAATAATTTTTTAAATAGTCTTTTATTCTCGACTTTTCAATATGCTCGCCGCGCCTCCTCGTAGAAATATCACGCCTCCTTAAGGGGGGCGCCTCACAGTCTTAGGAACGCTGTTATAATTTCAAGCATTTTGTATATAAGATTGTGTCTTTTTTTTTTTACTTTTGATTTAATCAAGCAGTTTTTAAATAGACATTGATTTTCGATATTGATACTGAGCATGAATAATCCTTGATGTACAAAAACATACAATATTAAATTTACGTAATTAAAATTTCAAATTAGAATTCACCAGTTCGAAAATTGAACAATAAATTTTTTCTGTAAAATTATTTGAAAAAGTCAAAAATGAAGAATCTTTTACTGGGATTAATAACATGTCTGCTTTTTATAAAATATTAGGCTGCTTTTAAAATTGAGTTCAGATGCTCTAACATTTTACTCCAGACATTTCTCAAAGATAATATTTTGGTGATATATATATTTATTATAAAGGAGGAAATTAATACTTAATTGGTGAATTATTATTTAAAAGTGATTTAAAATTTCAAATAGAGAAAATTAGAAGACATTAATACTAAGATCTTTTTATAAAACGTGGTTACGGCAGCGAATCTTTACACTTTATTTACTAAAAGATTTAATAATAAAGATTTTACTAATAAAATGAGCCAAAAATAATGCAGTAATTCGTTCGCGAACGATATCCGAAGACAAAGTAAAAAAATGTTGATGCAAAAAAAACGTCAGCTTCTTAAATGAAATCGGTGTCCGAAGGCAAGGTAGTGCAATGTGGACACAATAAAAACGAAAGTTTCCTAAATGAAAACGGTGTTTGTAGACAAGGTAAATCTATGCGTCTGCATCCTAAGCAAGAACGGTTTCCTAAGACAGGATAAAGCTATGAGTCAGCATCCTAAACAAGAACGGTTTTCTAAGACAAGATAAAGTAAAGAGTCAGCATCCTAAGCAAGAATGGTTTCCTAAGACAGGGTAAGGCTATGAGTCAGCATCCTAAGCGAAAATGTTGTCTAAAGACAGGGTACTTGGATACAATAAAAACGTAAGCTTCACAAGTGAGGACGGTTTCTTAAGATGTAGAGCTATGTTAATACAATAAAAACATCAGAATCCACTGTTTTTTCTCAGAAAGGCTTTAGTGATATAATCGGTACGCAATCGTACAGTACTAGTGAGTTTGAAAATGTTTTTTAGTTATTTCTAGACAGTTTTAAATGAATAGACACGTTTTTTGATGTATCTCAGTAGTGGTATATTTTATAATTTCATCAACGTATTTTTAAGTAAAAGTGGTTGAGTTATTAAAGACTATATGCCGTTAACATTTTTTATCTAATTAAATAGAAACGAAATATTTAAATCTGTACAATCAGATGTCATTTCAAATCTTCAAGCTTTTAAGGGTTTCAGAACATACTCGAAATAGTAATGTACCAAAATTAAGACTCCGTTTTTGTGATATATATTTTTAATATTTTTAATAGAGATTAAATTCTTTGTATGCCCATAATAATACTTTAGTTATACTCTTCAAAACCACAAATTTTCATTTAGGCACCATTTTTTTAATGACATTGCTTAAATATATAAAATATTTTACACACACATATATAAAAGGATGTTCAAAACATGGTTAATGAGTTACGATCTTAACTTGATACTGATGATATTTTAAGGTATTGATGAAATTCGATGGATAATTTCGTTCAAAAAAATTACAGAAAATTTTTTACATTGTACATATTTTTCATACATAAAATTATTTTTAAAATATTGGGTATTATTTAGAGAAAAAATTTATTGTGTGGTTCATTGCATGCGCAAGCATCTTTTACAGAAGTATAAAAAATTTCGTAGAATATTTCAATTGTATATGTATAAGATGCTAATTTAATATTAGGTCATTACTCTCGCCAAATTGTTTCTAATTTTCGCCAAGATGGGGGTTAACATTACAACATGGTTATATTAATTTTATCGTTTGGTAGTATGTTTGCTACAGTGCTTGCGTATTTATGATCCTTCTTTTTTTGGTTTATTTTTATTGTGAAAACCCTATAAATTTAAGCAATTCGATTATTTTTAAAAAAAGATTTAACCATTTTTATATTGGACGCCATTTTGCAAGAGTATTCTATTTATGTAATTTGCGCTGTAGAATGGATATCTCAGATTTTTATTATTAGTAGTATTTTTTTTTAAAAAAATGTATGAGAAATCCATGTCAAATTACTATGGATTAATAAGTTAACCAAATTTGCTCTTTTGGTGAAATCTTTTTTTTTTATAAGAGATTTAATTTTTTTTCCGACCATAGTTAAGATATTACTTATTTCGCCCAATGGGAAGTGTGATAAGTCTGGTAAAGACGCGTAACAACTATTTCTCTAAAAAGTAATGAAGTGGGTAATCGAATTTTTTACTGAGAATGGATCTTATGGTGTGAATTTCAACTGAGAGACAACGATAAATGTGTTTAATGGTAGTAAATTACGAATTTCTACTGTTTTATTTTTAATAAACAATTTCATATTTTTTTTTTTACATCCGTCGGTAAAAAGTTATAAGTCGATTTTTTTCGACTTTTTTTTAATTCTTCTTTCAGCCCCAAATCATTTATTTGTTTACTGCTTTCACTTCTTTTAATTTCTTTTTCTTCCACCATTTTGAAATTCCTCACATTCAATTTCTTTATCCTGGTATTCATTCTCTTTAGCAACGTTTTACATGGAAAATGTAATTAAATTTCTTCTTATTCCACTTTTGAAATAATTTTAAATTGTTGTAATTTTACAGTTCTCAGTTATTTCATCGTTTCAGTAAATTTTTTGTATTCTTCAAAACTCGTTTTTTGTAGCGTCAGGCGGCCATTTTGAATAAAATCTACATTCCGTTTAAAGCCTGTTTGGCGTGATTTTTTCCAGAGCCGTATATTTTTTTAGTTTTCCCGTGGTACATGCAACTTCCGTTCTGGAGCAAAAATTCAGATATTTCGTGTTTTCAAAAACTTCATGGAAAACATGAATCTGTTTTGCATATACAACTTATAATTTTCTTTTCAATTTTTTAACACTAGAACGGACTAATGTTTTCTCGTGCTTTATTCCCCTCTCTAATGTTATCCATTGGAACATATAGGTCATATGTTCTTTAGTATTCTCCTGCCTGTGTAAAATACTCTCTCTCTCTCTTTAGTGTTTCCAATCACAGCACCCTTCCTGTGGCATTTGTGTTTGTGAATTGCCAAATAGTCTGCATGGAAAACAGAAAATTTTATTTTTAGAACGTGAATGAACCAACTAGTAACGACGTTGAATTTCCCCGTTAGTTAGTTTTCGTGAGAAATGAAAATTGGAAAAGTGTCTATGATCATCACCTTTAGGATAATATTCATTGCTGTTATTTAACTGCTGTGTGGGATCGCTTTGAACTTCATGACCGGTGAACATCTGTTGTGGGAAACGTACACAATCCCGGATCAAACCTGGAAAATGCTTGTTTCACTACCTCAATGACATCTATGTTCCCTGGCGAAGAACTAATAACAATCTCTTCTTCTTGATTGTGACTTATGTTATTCAACGTGAACCCAGAAATCTCAGCCTCAGGTTATGATTGGCAAGCTTTTGATCATATTTCTGTTTCCGATTTTCGTCGTTCGGTATCTATAATCGGTGCATCTGGAGTAACTTCCAAGTTCAACAGAGACTTGGATATGGAAAAATGTTGTTGAGAAGTCGAAGGAACCGATTAATTTGATTATGTACTATCAGGTTCAGTCTGAAAAAGAAATATCATCATTCCTTGATCTTTAAACCTGGTTGGATACAACTCTTTCCGCTTTTCATTTTGCTGCACCAGGTTCTCATTTTCTCCTTTTATCTCTATCTCACTTAGTGCCTAAGCCTGACATGATTGATAAATTATGACAAATGCCCAGTACCACACACACACACATTATTATTTTTATTCTCACATCAAATACTTTTAAAATTTATAATATGATATAGAAACATGGAGCGAGACTGCGTCTGCATGCGATACTTTAGTTGGCTTTCTAGAAGATGGGAAGTCCCGAGGTATGTCTCGTCTCTGATCCAAGTTCGTCTCTCCCCGCTATGGCAGCTTAGCTCCAGCTGATGTTGCCAGACTAAATATAAGGGGAAACGACAGAGTTGAGAAATTTTGTTAAAAGAAAACGGGAAACACAATATTTTCACGAATTATTTTTTTGTATACTTTCATGCACCGATAAGTAGAATATCTTTGTAATTTATTTCGGCTTTGAGGCGCGAGGCCGTGGGCAGTGGCCCAGTCCACCCACACCTTACGCCGCCTTTGTTCGCAGCGGCGTATAATACGCACAACGAAATTTGAAACTTTTTTAACACATAATCCGCAGATTATATACAGGAAAATACGGTAATTTTTTTGCGTCACTCTTACACAGATTATGTAAGATAAAATTCCCAATTACTGATTTCAAAAAAGACTATCATAAATTCAGTTTAGTAAATATGTATTTCAAAATAAATGTTCCACAAATTTGCACACTAGCAATTGGTCCTATATTTTATTTTTTTACTTTGCACACACGTCCATGATGATATAAAATGTTCCTTGATAAGTTTACACCTTTATATTAATACTACTCTTTAGCCCCCGCTTTGTTGGGCATTTTATAATGCTGAATGAATATATAGTGTTTATATATACATATATATATATATATATATAAAGTATTGATATACAAGTCCTAGCATTATGGGATCGATTGTATTGAACTACATTATTATAACACTCACCTCTTTATTTAAAAGAGTCAGGACATTTAGTTTTAGATAATATTTTTTTTATAAATTGCTAAAATTGTGAAGTAGAATTATGTTTCACTCTCTCGTAATCCCCAGCTCCAAAATGAATTTCCGTAAAATCCATTTTAGTGGATATCTTCTTAATTTAATAAACATGCTTGTGTGCCAATTCTTATAGTTCAAAAACGGAAATTTTCTTATCAGTGAGCCGCGTAACCCTCTTTGCGGGTCGATTTTTGAAAGACCCGCTCTTAGCGGATTTCAATTCGACAAAAAAAAAAAAACATGACAGCAAAATTCATTGCTGTAGGTTTAGTAGTTGGAAAACGGGAATTTTTTTTATCAATTCTCAACATTAACTCCTCTCTCCCCATCCCCATAGGAGTCGATATTCAAAAAGTGCATTCCTAGCGATTCTAAGTTCAACGAAAGAAACATCCTTTCCAAGTTTCAAGTTTGAAGATCTAATAGTTCAAAAAGGAAAATATCTATCTATAAAGCCTCTTAAGCCCTTTGGAACAACCCTTGAATGTCGAGTTTTGGAAAACCCCTTTTATACCGGGTCTGTACTCCACGAAACTAACATTCCTACTAAATTCCAAGTCTGCATATCTAACAGTACAAAAAAAAAAAGATAGAAAGAAAAGAAATCTTATTATATATATTTATCTATAAACTCCCTCAAGACTTCCTGAGGTGTGTCGATTTTCACAAAACCCTTTCTTATTGCATATGTGAAAGGAGAACGCCTACCAAATTTCTAGCCTGTAGTCTAATATAAAGAAAGTAAAATAATTATTCAATTCCTACTATTAGCTCGCACTGTCTATATATTTAATTACTTATATATTTGTATATTTATTTATTTATCTTGGTGGAATTTTCGATCGTTAATAAAATACATTTTAAAGCACTGAATTGAGCTGAAATTTTATATACAGGATCATTTTGGATGACAATACAATAATTTAGTTATAAGTAATAAAAATGAATGGATTAAAACTAATTATTTAAAGAATTACAAATACAGCCACGTTGGCGACATAGCGACCCTTTTGGCGTCAAAACTTGAAAAGGTTTTTTTCTCACGTGTTAAGGCATTCAGTTGGACTGAAATTAAAAGGACAATACGATACTTTAATGATAATTAAAATAAACTAATTACCCCTTACTGTTGTGATTCTGTCCTATGTATATACATATTTATATTAATTGTAATTATTTAATAAAAAGTAGCTAAAATAAAAAATTTTCGTTGTTGATTTAAGTAGGAATTGACTTAAAAACTAATTTTTTATATTACTTGCATATGCATAGATTGATAATTTATAAAATTGTTAATATTTAGAATATTTTTTAAAGTTAAAAGTCAAGAGATATGATAAGTGAGTGAGTGAATGAGTGAATGAATGAGTAAATCAATTTTTTCTTTTATATATATAGAAAATCATATTATGTATAATTGAGGAATTTTTATAAATGATTCTATCAATAGAATAAAACTTTTTAATATTAACTTGCTTGGATTCATTCTTATTGATATGCCAGTAAAACCCTAAAAAAGTTGTATTTTAAACAACTTTATTTGGTCCCAGACTTTAGTCCCCGGACAAACGTAATTACAAACCACTGGCACACTATGTCCATTATGGGTCTCTCGTCAGCAGCTGACCAAAGTACTTACCTGTAGACATTTGTAGAACCATTAAGAGAATAACTTATTCCACGAATAATGTCAAAGTTTTAATTTTGTTTTTTACTCCGTCTGTAGAAAAATTTGTTCCAGTGCTATGCGTGTCTTCAATTAACAAACGGATGGTGCACGGTGGACAATTCGGTAGAAACCGCTTAATGTAAATTCCAAACAAACACAGTCTTTATCACGAAGAAAATGACTGAGTGTCTCTATCACGCCACATACACAGCGCGTGATTCGTTGTCTTGTCCGCGTTTTGCTGCAATTTGCATTTTGATAACTCACGAGGCTGGAACGAACAAAATAAGACATTCGTTACATTTTGTGCACGTCAGAGTAATTTTGATGCTTTAAAATTAATCTTGCGATGAGATTGTTTTTCATTTTAATTTGCTCAATGATGACATGAATATGTATATTTGAAAGGAAAAAAAAGGAAAAAAAAGGTTTTCTGGCACCAGATTGCAGTTTGAGAGGGCACACGAGATGAACTTGATGAAAATTGGATTTGTTGATGAAACAGATATGAAATGATGTACAAAACTTTGAAACATGTAAGAACAGATCCATTTCTGTGAATTCTCTCCTCCCTCTAGAACTACACATTTATCGCACATAAATTTACAATTATTATCGATATCTTTATTTTAATGGGAGAGACAAAAAGAAAATATTTTGAAATAGTTTTATTGTGATATTTTTAAAAGAAAAAAATAGTAATTTTTTGATTATGTCACCTAGATTTTAAGAACGAGAACCTAATTTTACTGAAGCACGAACTACATATTTTTTTGTTATCTTATAACTGTACTTGCTGTTGGGAATCCTTTTATTTCATTTACGTTAGTGTTACCTTTTATTTATGTTACAATTACAACTTTTAAATTTGAACTTTCTAGTTAACATATATTTATATTTTTTTTTACGCAGAAGGCTTAGTTTGCGAACCTTAAAATGTTTTTATGTAGAATTTGCTACGAAATATTTTCATTTTGGTGTTACAGTTTATATTTTGTTTTCAATATAATGAACATAGAATCAAACATCGAAATTCGCACTTTTATAGACAATGAAATCTCATTGGGTGGCCATGATAGGCGAGTGGTTATGGTCACGAACTCATGGCTGTTGAGTCACGAGTTTGATGTCTATTGTCACTGTAGACCCTCTGTGTAGAGGAACCTAAGCGTGTTAAATATGTCATGGCACTAAATCTTACCTCAGGAATGGTGTAGAACAGTGGTTCTCAAAGAGTGTTCCCTACCGACCTCCAGCGGTCCACGATATTATTCAGGAGGTCCGTGGAAAATTAAAATTGGCTTAGGGGGGTCCCTGAAGAATGTCAAGGATTCGTGCAAGGATTAATATAAAATAAAAAAAAACCGGATCCATTTTTATTTGTATGGAAATTTAAATAAATAACAATAATTCACTTGGATATTCCCAACTGGGTGTTGAACCCTTTTGCGCGTAGATTAACTCAGATCCAAAACACAGATAAATCCATACTAAAATAGGAGCATTTTATTTAAATGTCTACTAATGAGGGAGTTAAACCAATGTTTTTTTTTTTTTTTTTTGAATAAAGATACCTCAAATTCTGGTTACAAAAAAGGATCCCAATTTTACATCATGCATTGTGGGTTATTGTACAAAAGTTTTTGACTAATTACCCGTCTTCCAATTTGATAGAATGTGGATTCAGTGTGGTAAAAAACATCATCATACAAAAAAGAAACTGACTAAAAACTAGTGAACGTGGTTATATGTGGTTGCTACTCACAGACATTGAGACGGGCCACTCGCAGCATCGCATGACATTCCTCCAAATCATTAATTTTTTTTAAAAAAAAATTTCAGCAAAAGTTTTAATTGTAATAAATAATTCTTCAATCAAAGGGGTTTTTTTGTTTTTTTAATTTGTAATTTTTACACTATGCATTTGTGTAGTTTTTCACACGGGAAAATGTTTTGACTTTTCTAATACAAAATTAAAACAAATCTAAAGCCCTGTTGGATTCATTTGATTACATGCTTTATTTCTGAAAATTCATTGGTTATTATATCCATGAGCTATCATATGTTAAATTTAAATTTTATTTTGAATATTTAGAAAAATAATGAATAAAAATATTAATGAGCAGTCTATAAAATAATTTTACTTTGTTGAGACGAATTAAAAATAATTTTTGTTTCCCTCAAATACATAGAAATACAGTAATTGACCTTAAACTAGTATTACTTGATCTCACACTCTATAACGTTCAACCACAGAATTTTCCACCCTTTAAAACCGTTAGTGATTTTATCTTCCTCATTGTCTTCCAGATGATGGATTTTTTTTAATTCCACATTCCTGATGAATCTTTCCTGAAACGAGGTTTGAAATTCGCCATTTTTAATATCATGATCCGGTAAAAAAGGGAAATCAGCATATAAAGGCACTGAAATTCAAAATTTAGAGGAACTTAAATGTATCCCCAAAAATTATCAGATATCATAATATACTTTGAATCATATATACTCTCAGAGCAAATATTATTCTGAAAAATTAAATATTAAATGTATATTGTGATTTTTATGCATGATATCTTTTTTATTTCAATGAATTTTGTTTTTTAGATTATTTTCGTTTTCCTTCTAATAGAAAGATATGTTTTATTCAAAGAAAAACAATTGTATTTACTATCTTTTTTTTCTAAATATAAAGCATCACATTAATAAAAATCGTATGCATGAGATGAATAAATCTGTTAATAATTTTTAAACCGTAATTAAATAAGAATGTTAAAATTAAATCAATTTACTCAGTTATAGTTATTTTTGTGTTATTTAGTTTATGTTTTCCTTTTAAATTCTCGAACCTCTCAAATTCTTTGTATATATCATTATTATATTCCTAGGAATGTGTGTCATATCTTTAACCATACTTTTGTGTAGCATTGATAAAACCTAAGAAGTAAAACTAGTTTGTCTTACGAATATGCATGTACAGTAAAAATTATATAAAAACAATAAATAAAAAAATCTTTGGGGTTTATAGTCTGTTTTGTAATTCTGGAATAGCGTTGATGTATAATTCAATCAATCAATTATATAATTTGAGTTTTTAAAAAATCAATAAAAAACACAGGATGCATTTTTCATAAAAAAAAAATAATATCCTGGTAGAGTTCTTCGTACAAAAATATGTATTTTATTTGTACTTACGTATTATGTCGCAACCTATTGGTGACATGTGAAACGAAGCAAATGGTTGCCAATTCAGTGCATACGACGCTTAAGAAATTGGGGCTCCTTACTTGGCGAGCTAATGATAGAGTTGGCAATCTATGCGATAATGCATAAGTACGTTTTATCAAAAGATATAGAAAGAAAATTCATTACGCAATTTGATTACTACAAAACATCTGTATGTTCATGTTAATTATTCATTTTCATAATCTCAAACACAGTGAACTGCATTAAGTAAATTAAGTATCCCGTGTGTTTTAATATGTTTCAAATCCAATGTAAAAATATGAAACATATTTAAACTGAACGTACATTTACACATCCTTACAATGGAGAAAATAATCTAAAATGCATAATTTAAAAGATTTATACAAAGTGTACTTACCAAAAACACTTTAAATATATTTAGCACACAATTATAAAGAGACGTAATTGTTCCTAACAAATAAAATAATGTAACAAATATAATTGTATACATCTATTATTGAGAGTGTGTTTGCTAGTACACAAAAATCTAATTAAATTTAAATTTATAAAAATTTAAATTCCAAGTAAAGAGTAATCTTATAATAGTGGCAGCAGTAGTTGTTAAAATATATTTAAAACAAAGGGATTAGTGATGAAAATCTTTTAAAACAATTTAATGGATCTCTCCATCGCCTCTCAAATGTTAAAAAATAAATTCTTCTGTTTATACATTTGGTAGATGAAATGCAGATAAACATACCTCGAATATTTTTCTTTTATTTTCTATATATTCATTGCTGGAATACGTCATTTAAAATTAACGCATTACTGAGAATCGTAATTTTGTTGATTAAAAAGAAACAAATTATTTCATTCCGCATTTAATTTTCTTTCTTTCATTGGTGAAACATTTAAGATTATATCAAAAATAACCCGAGCTCTTATTATATTTTGGATTTACTTAAGAATTTATTCTTGATATTTTTGAAGATTATTAATTAAACTCGCGAAAGAGAGTAAAATGCGAAAAGCAAACATATACATTTTGAAAACTCTCGAGGAATGTTGCTCGTAATATGATGCATTCGAAACATGTTTCTGAGTTTGTAGATTATTAATTTCGTTAATTATTGCTTTCTTATAACAATTGTAACTGAAACATTTTCATTTATTATAAAGTGTTTAAAGATATGTAACCAAAATAAGAAAATTATTGGAGTGGAAAAACTATACTACTTTTGTATTACCTGCTATTTAGAATTCTCCTCGAATCACACTTGAATAAATATTTCAATCTAAACAATATTTTAAGAGGTTTAATTATGTTCGGAAACGTGATGTTGAAAAAGCGCCTAAACGGATACTGCTTTAATATTATATTTAGAGCAGCGTTTCTCAAACTGTGGGGCGCGCCCCCCTTGGGGGGCGTGGTAACTTTATGAGGGGGGCGCGAGCATATTGAAAAGTCGAAAACAAAAGATTATTTAAAAAATTATTAATCTACTACTTACAGTAAACAAACAAAATGATTTCTGATGTAATAAAATATAAAATAAACATTTACACGGATATAATACACTTATAAATATATCAGTACTGTATAATGTATTTTGTTATTAGTTTAACAATACTAAGTTAAGAACAAGTTTGATAATTACCAGTGACCCCATGGGCTTATAATTTGTGCGGTTTATAATTAATTCCTTAACTTCCGATTAAAAAGTGACGCGATTCGCTCCCCAATGCCACCGTTTACCTCGTAGACGTGCGTAATTTGATGAGGGGGCTTAGGGAGGGATGAAAGAAAAGGAATAAATAAACAAAAAATCCTCTGAAATAAGTCAATCCTTCGCAAATACTGTCAAGGTTCTTTTATTGCCTTCCAAAGCCTTCGGAATAATTGTAGGGATAGCAGTGAATAGAAAAGGTCATACTTCGGAAAGACGTATATATATGTCCAAAAAATTAATGTTTTGTCTGAGCGAGACGCTTATATACGTTGGTTACACATAAGAGGTTAAAGTCGTATTGTAGCTTTAGTGTCAAAGTATAGTATTATTGAATTCAATACATTGTTATTATATGGAGGAGGGGACACAATGAAAAAGATGGTTGAATATTGGGTCGCGAATGTTGAAAGTTTGAGAAGCACTGATTTAGAGACATTTGAATTAGAATATAGATATATAACTGTTTTTTAAGAATATTATTACATGAAAATATTATTTCAATGCAATTTTTTGACAAAGATAAAGAAAAAAATAGTACATTTTCAGAATTTTTTTCTTTTATAAAAAATACTTCTGTAATATAAAAATATTTTGCCTACTTACAGCTAAGACTTCTGCAAAGGTTGAATAAGGATTTTTTAAATATAGAGTTTTGAAGTGGATTTATTCATATTTTAATATATCAGAGTAGATAAATTTTAAGGAAAAAAACACATTATTGTTTCAGTTGATCCTAACTCTGAGAGTAATGTGGATTTTTTTTTTAAATTCTAAAAGTGTATATAGGCAAAGTATTATTATATTACAGAAGTATTTCTTACGAAAGCAGAATGTTTTCAAAATATTTCATCATTTTTTGCCAAAGAAAATGCATTTATTTATTTTTATTTTTGTAATATTCTTAATAAAGTTTTATATGTTTATTCTAATTCAAGTGACACTAAATATAAAATGCTTTTTTTTAAACCACGTTTTCGAATGAAGTCATTCACCTTAAATATATATATTTTTGGTGGAATTAATTATTTATTTTGCTTAAGGTATCCGGACACGTTCGGAGTACTTTTTAACAAAATAATATTTAAACAATTTAAATGCTTCTTTAGGACTCAATATCAATAAATACTAATATTTTATCAACAATATTTAAAAAAATTGCCTAAATTTCTCAAAAATCACAATTATAAGTGAAATTTTATCAATATTTTTGTAAAACGTCAAAGTAATTAAAGAAAAATGTGCGAATCATATTAGTAAAAGTATTACCCAAACAAATTAGATACATTTATCCAGAGAATTTAGTAAAATTTCAATGTTTTAATAAGATTTGAAAATTTTAGAGTTGATTGATTAAACATTATAAGAAAAGTCACACACATTCTTTATGAGACCATTATTTAAATAACAGGCCCTAACTCAAAAATTAGTTACTCTTACACTCTCTAGAAAATAACATACATATCAGGTTCAAAAAGTTTTATAGAAATAGATTTGTAATATTTTGAGTTATCAGATTCGCCACGATAATTTTTGAACAATTTAAATACCCACTTCTGGTAGATCAAAGACCCACTTCCGGTTTTTGTAACTTTATAAAATGGATTGTAACTTGGTCTCTAGGTAGCGTAGAATCAAAACAAAGTACGTTTTGTAAAGCCAAAATACAGCCCTATTCAACAAAATAAAAAAGAAAAATATCTGTTTTGACTGAATTGGGTCATTTTCGGTCGTGTTCGGATACCTTAAATATATAATAAATCACTTGAATTACATTCATTTTAAATTACAAAAATCTTTTACCGCAGTTTTAAATATAACTTGGCACTTTCTTAGATTTACTGTACAGTCAGTCATCAATGTAATATACTCCCGCTACATCCATTTTAATTTTTAGTGCACAAATAACCGCTCTCTCGTTTTCGCGTTCAACCAACTCATAAAGTTCTGGAGAATTCCATTCAACCATTCTACAGGACTTAACGCCTTCTGACGATGAAGTTCTGAGAGCAAACTGTGTATTTAGACTTTGGTACTATAACATAAGCGTTCTATTACTAGCATTTTGTGACTTGCGTGCTCGACTTTCCACTGAGTTAACGTCTGCTTTACAGAGCGTGTGCCGATTATCGACTCTATTATTGTGTTGTGAGGTTAAACATGTTCAGAGAATGATATGCTGTGGAATTTTGTGTTATGCGCTGCAATAGTGGATTTATTTTTCCTTTTTAAATAAGAATACATTCATTTATGAGTGATTTTTGTATTTACAAATAAATCATCTCCATATCCTATTATTTATTATACTCTTAATTGTATATTCTGTTATCAGATACATTTAACTCTGTTGCCTATTGTTACGAATTTTGGATAGTTAGAGCTCGGCTTTAAGTTAGATAACTATCTTCGGAGCACTTTTTTGGAAATATATAAGTTTTTAACTAAACAAACATTTTTGTATTTGAAATGTGGCATAAAACTAAGAATTCAAATACAGTTTCCAAAAAATTAAAAATAATTTTGGGTGTATTATGAATTTTGAGTGAAATTTTAGTGAAAAATTGCAATTACGCTAAATTTTGTATTGAAATTTCTATTTAATATGTTCGAATAAAATATTTATACAGTATATAAGTAACATCACTATCTGGGCTTTGAGCTATAACATTTGTAATGATTTTGAAAGTTTTTGAAATATGTCAATTTTTATGAAAGATTTCGATTTTTTTAAAAAAAAAAAAATTAATGTTATTTTCTCACAAAAAAAGTGCGTGGCCGCGGTAGCCGAGTGGTATAGGTATCGAATCGTGGTTGGTTTTGTCACGAGTTCGAATGTCCGCCGTGAAGGACAGCGATGCACGCTAAATCTGTCAAGAGTTGAAACGTCCTCCCGTTGGTGTGGTAGTTAGGAGAAGGGGTGTCAGCCTAGGTCCTTCGCCAAAAGCCCTCATGTAGCTAAACAGTGCGACGTTAATATTCACTCACTCACTCACAAAAAGTGCAATAAAATACATAAATATATATACACAGAGATTAGATAATAGTCTATACTACAAATAAAAATAAATAAAACATTTTCTGTGTAAGTTTCAATTCAATATCTTAATAAGAAATTCCATAGTGAACTTTACCGTGAAGCATAAAATTGAAAAACATAATTTCTTAAAAAAAAGAAAGATTTTAATACAATATGAAAAATTTTCTAACTGTATATTTTTTAAACTCACCATATTTGTTGCTCAAGCTCTCTTTAGCTTCATGTTTAACTAATTCGGACTTTTTTTTTACTCCTTTGCTGTTTTCTGGAGAGTGTTATAGACTAACAATTGTCATTTTTTTATAGGGAAATTTTGATGAAAAATTGAAATTACGATCTTTTCACAAATCACGCCATCATGAAATGTTTCGTAAACGGGGTACCCAGTAATTACGGTTTAAAGTAGATGAATTTCGATTCGATTCCCGGTTCTGTCAAATACCATCACATTAATTTAATAAGAATTGCTTGTACACTACACACCTGGACCCCAAAATCCTTATATAGTTTAGGATTAGAGAATTTCAGTAGAGATACAAACACAATTATCAATGCTGATACTTATCTGTAATTCAAAATCATGCCAATATGACGTTAGTTATAATTACGTATGTCTTAGACAACATAAGCATCCTCAAAAGAAATTACATAATATTCGTTAATCCATGCAAACTATTGCGCATAACATTTACGTCAAAGCACCAGCAAGTAGTTTCTAACTTCAATCTATAATAATCAAAACTCAGCATAATAAGTAGATTCCATTTCAATAATTAGTACTGAAAAATTTGCTAATAAGGATATTTACATCAAAATACGGAAATTGCTCAAATTAACTCAGTCACTATCCTTTCATTTTTCAGTGACTTTAACGATCTTTTCATTTGGTAATAAGGAAACAGGAACATGATATGCAGAAAAATCCCTAGTACTTAACAAATTTTCCCTTTGCCGTAAAATCCACATCCATTGAAACTCTAATTACTTTAATATCATTACCACCTATTAAGAAACTCCAGCGACGAATTAGCGCGAGGGAAAAGATGCCATTTTGCTTTCAATCTGCTCTCACAACGGCATAATCAAAGCTAGCTTCTGTCTTTAACGATTTAACGATACTTTGATATTCGTGAGTATTGATACGAACTTATTTCTAGAGCTCATTAAAATATTCTTAGGTAATGTGGAATGTGAAAGGTGCGATAGAAGGTTCCATCAATGCATTTGCCGAGAGTAATTCTCAGTAGAATGTTGTTAGGTAGCGACTGAATAGGTTAGTGCTGTGTTTTAACGTTAAAACTTGCTTTAAGGTATCAATAAGTTATGCGAAAGACTTTGGATGAAACAGTAAAACGGATATATTGAAGGCAGCGTGACAAAAGGAGTTTATGAGTACTTACAAAAGTTTGTATTTGTTTGTCAGAATAAATAGCTTATGCGTGTTAAGACAAAATGCTTGTATTTTTGAATTGCAATAGATACTAATGGGATTATTGTTGTAATTAAGGTAATGGGTTGTGTGTGTGTTTGTTTATAAAAGTAATATGTATGCTGATAAATGTAATTGTGAATCATTTCTCTCTCAAGACTTGTAATTTTAAGAAATGTTTTCCGTTTTCATGTACATGTATGTACCTTTGATGGTCGGTGAAAAAAATGTGTTAGTACACAGAAAAATTGGGACATATTTTAATTTTTATGAATATTCAGTTTTAAAAATGTCGAGTAAAAAAAGTATGATGAGATATGGATTATACATTTTTTTAAGTACAATATTAGGTGTTAACTTAAATCAGTGGCAAAACAGCATATGAGGGTCAAGGCCTACTATGCCTAACTCAGTATACGCGACCTTGGACCCTGAGGTGCATGATCAGATGTTTCGGTTAGGTGGTCAGTCTGACTCGAAACCCCTGTGAGTTAAGTTCCCAAGCAAGCTTCATACTATAACTTGTGCAAGTAGCAAGCTTGCTACTTTTAGTTATTACTTTAATAAAAATTCTGAGTTAAGCGAATTTTTTTAGCTACTTTTACATGTGTAACTAGGGATATTTTCTAGTAACAGTTGTCAACCATGGTAAATTGACAGCACAACAATTCAATTTATGGATTTTTTTTTCTTATTGCTTATTGATGCTGCTATATTCGTGAAATTCCTATTCAGTGATATGGAAATGGAAATAGAGACGTAAATAATGGTAATTTAGTTATATTGCCAATCGTATGTGTGGTCTACCATAAAGTGCTCAATCATATTAGTGGTCCACCATATAGCGCTAAATTATATTAGTGGTTCACCGTATACTGCTCAATCATATTAATGGTTCACCATATGGTGCATAATTATATTAGATGTCCACCATATAGTGGTCAATCATATTTGTGGTCCACCAGAAAGGGCTCAATCATATTAGTTGTTGTTTCTATAATGCCTTTCTGACATAGTCAGATCCAGGCCCACGAAATTCAACGTAGAGAGGGGCTAGAAGTACGCCTGACGTTGTCCTTGACCTTGAACACCATACAGGAGACAGTAAGAATTAGCTCGGCGAAATTCCCGAAGGGACGATAGATGGCGATACCAACGATCTCCACCTCCACGATTTACGCATGGAACTGAAGGGGAAGGAAATATTCTCCAGTCCCTTGCACTCGAGATACAGCCCACAAGAATTTCGAACCCACTGATTTAACGAGCACGTACTCCGTCTGTACTCGGAGGGTATTTGGTGGCATCGAGCATCGAACCCAGGCCTCCCGAGCTAGAGTACGATGCTCTAACCACTAGGCTACCCATGGCCCGTCATCATATTAGTGGTCCACCATTTAGTGGTCAATTATATTAGTGGTCCATCATGTAGTGGCCAATCATATTAATGGTTCGCCGAACATAAAAGTATACATTTAGTGGCATATGAAATTCGAAAGATTGGCGAACATTGGCCTAGTGGTTATGGTCCCCAATTTCTAGCCGGCGTTTCTTAAGTTTGAGACCTAGATTCACTGTAAACCCGATGTGTAGATGGGATGGCGCGTGCAAAATCTGCCATGGCTCAAAGTCCTCTCGTCAGGGGCGTGTGAAATTAGGAGAGTCGGGTTGCGGCTGATTTATCGTCCTTGTCACTTGACAGAATCACAAAATTACAAGATTCATGGCCAAGAGCATTCACGTTGGTTAATAGTGCAACAATAATAAACACACACTTGGTTTGGATTTTTAAGATAATTAAGGAAGCTTTAATTTAAACAATAGGAATTAAAAATGATAGTTTTTAGATTCACTCAATTCCTACTATTAACTCGCACTCTTTATATATTTATTAGTTTATTTTTTTTTATTTATTTATCTTGATGGAATTTTTAATCGTTAATAAAATACATTATAAAGCTCTGTATTGAGCTGAAATTTTATATACATGATTATTTTGGATGACAGTACAATATATAATTTAACTATAATTAATAAAAATTAATTGATTAAAACTAAGTATTTAAAGAATTACAAATACTGCCACGATGGCGACTTGGCGACCATTTTGGCGACTTGAGTGTCAAAACTTAAAAAGGTTTTTTTCTCACGTTTTAAGGCATTCAGTTGAACTGAAATTTTATATACACGATTGTTTTGAATGACAATACGATATTTTAATGATGATTAATAAAATTACTACTTAATGTTGTGATTCTGTCCTATGTATATACATATTTATATTAATTGCAACTATTTAATAAATGCTACAAGTTGCTAAAAAATAAAATTTTTCTTAGTTGATCTAAGTAGGAATTGACTTAATTTTTTTTTTTTACTTTACTTGTTATTACATCAATCCACAACTTATTTATACGTCAAATAGTTAAAATTTTTCACACAATAACTCAACCTTTAAAATTGCATCACTTATATTTGAGACACACATAACCTATATCACCGAAACACGTGATATGTGTAATCCCTATTGCGGCCGCGGTAGCCTAGTGGTCAACGTAACTAACTCGCAGTCGGCGTGTCATGAGTTTGAGCCTAGTACCGCTGAAGACTCGCCGCGTAGGGGAGTGATGCACTTTAAATCTGTCAAGAGCTCAAACAGCCTCCCGTTGGTGTGGTATTGTAGTTAGGACAGGGGTTCCAGCTTAGATGTCGTCCTCTTCAAAATTACGAGATACGTCTAAGGCCCCGAGTGGCTAAACAGTGAGACGTAAATATTCGTTTATTCATTGTAATCCCTAATTTATGTTTTGAGAGATTTCCTTGCATAATACACCTTTTATGCAAATAATTTAGTAACTAATTTTAATTTTTGAAACTCTTGTTAACTGTAGAATAATTTCCAAAAAATAAAAATATGTCTTTATAGTAGAAAACTGCCATACACCAGTTTAAAAAAATGGTTTACAAATATTAACGAATTTTTGGAAATACTTTTGACTTTACTTTTTTTTGCAAATGCAATGGCAAATCATAACTCTAAATTACACTTGTTTTCGAATAGTTCAAAATATTCCTTTTTTAACATAAAATATAATTTGTCTTAAGCACTTTTTTTCTTAAATATACATTTTACAGTAATACATTTTTGCCGTTAAAATTTATTCAGTAACACATAAAATTATTTCCTTCGTTGTTCATTGTTTTTAAATTAAACATATTGTTACGCAGTTATTTTTAATATTTTATGAAACTATATTTTCCAAATTGTTTTTTCCTTTTAAGCAATTAAAATTTTTGTAACTTTTATAATATTTTTGAGAATAGTTTATATATCCCGTAGAGGCAGAGGGTATATTAATTTCTAAATTTAAAATTATAGATATTTTTAAACTACAAAGAAAGGCACACAATTGCTTTTCTTTCTAATCCATGTTCATTTAGCTGTATTTTTGTCAAAAACACAACACATAGTTTTTCCATAATTTGTACAATCCTTTCAATGTATATGGAAAAAAAAATTATCTATAGTTGGATGGTTGTTTAAATTCAATTGTAATAATTCAATTTCAATAAAGATCTCATTTTTCAGCACTAAAACTTTTGAAACCATAATTCAACTAAATACTTTAAAAACTCGACTTTATTTCATGTAGAGTTTTTTTTACCCTTGTGTATCTAATTAATTCGTATATACTTAACAGAATTAAAATTACTTGAATAAAATACCAAAGACTATAAATGATATTAAAATGTAAATATGTAAAGCGTATTAACTGAAGTAAGTTAAATGATGTTTCAGGATAATTTTATGGTGATATAAATATTTCCACAATTACAACCTAGACTGTTATTAAAACCATAAGACTACTTGGTACACACATGGTTGCTTGTTTTTGAAGGAGAAGCGCGTCTTTTGCTCCATTTTTGTAATTAAATATCCCTAAACTGCATAAAATTTGGTTAAAGGGAAACCATAAAAGGAAATTAAGTTAGTAGTTTGCAAAATAAATAGTTCACAGTTTTTGCTTTAATACATTAGCGTATTACTTCGTTAAAGATCTAGGTAAAACTTATTAATTGACATGTAATTTTATTCTATTATTGAAAAGTTCAGTCTCTTGAGAACTAAATATAAGAAATAAAAATGAATAAGCGTCACGGTATAAATAAGTTTTGTTTTCAAAAGTAATTGAGATAATTTTAATATTCTATATTGGATAAAACTTTTAGGTATATTAGTAATTACAGAATGTAATATTTTTTTGCTATTTTAAAAACTATATTCTGTCGTAAAGTTCTTCAAATGAAATTTAAGTGGAGAAATAATATATATATTTAGTATAATACATAGAATATAGTTTAAATTAATATATATAATAGTTTGCATTATAAATTAATTATTCCATTTCATTACTTTACTTAAAGGAATCCTGGTGTACTTACGTCTTATGACATGTTAACATAACAAGTATGAAAACAACGAGCTTTGGGATTTGTCAAGCATAAACATTTATTCAACAAAAAGTCAGTATCTACACTAATAAAAGTCGAGAATGAACAAACATAAGTATTACTCTATGTGACGCTATCTTCTCATGAAAAGACTCACACACACACATTCTTCAAATGCAAAAGCTCTCCAAAGGTACCAAAAGATGCGAGTTGATCCGAGGAATTCATTTTGAATATTTAAATTCCAAAATAATTATTACTTAAATATAAATTAAATACAAGCGTTAAAAATTGCATGATTAATGTACTCCTGTATGGTATCTACCATGCAGATGCTCCGGACCGTATATACGACATTGTCATCCATTTTAAAACAGCCATCCTACCTTCTGTGCAGAAATCACACAAGATATAATTTTTGAATCGCCAAAACCATATATTCTGTCAAAATACAATACAATTATTTGGGTTTTTTTTTAAAGGAAACTAACGATGATTTACGTCTTTTGCGATTTCTTTCTAAAATGAGTCAGTTTTGATCCTGGGTGAAAATGGAAAAAATAGTGCAGTCGAAAAAATCTCGTACAACACCTGGTTGTCGAGCTAGTCTGAAAATACCATTATTCGTATTTCAAAGTGCATACGCATATAATTCAAAATGTATTCTGTATGTACCTCCATTTTTTTCTTGTCATGATGTGGGTGATGATAAACTATTTGAGGTATTAAAATGGTCATTTAAGCACGGTTCAAATAATTGTTTTACTTATATGTTTTTATGGTAAGAAACACATGAAATTAATTTAAACAAATAATGAATGGAAACGTGATGTAAGTAAAAATTCCTACGAAACATACTCGTATCCCATTTGTTTAAATGTCTTTTGTGGTAGACCTTACACCAGTGCTTCTCAAACTTTCAATATTTACGACCCAATATTCAATCATAATTATCATTGCACTTCTCCCTTCATACGACTTTGCACTCTTAAGTACTACCGGCGTATATAAACGTCTTGCTCAATCAAAGCGTTAGCTGCCCCGGACGTATATATATGTCTTTCCGAAGTACAATCTACTGTTACCCATAACATTATTGCGATGGCTTTGGAATGCAATAAAAAGACTTTGTCTGTGTTTGCGAAGGATTTACTTATTCCAGAGGATTTGCTTATTTTTATTCATTTTTCCCCCTCCTAAACCAATACATTACATACGCGCGCCTAAGTGGTGGCATTGGGGAACGAATCGCGTAACATTTAACCAGTAGTTAAAGAATTAATTATAAACCGTGCAAATTATCAAGATAAGTGTTAATGTTTGTATATAATTTTATGCATGTCAATCCCATGGGACACTGATAATTATTAAACTTGTTCTTAACTCTGTATTGTTAAATTAATCATAAAAAACATTGTGTTGTACTGAAACATTTATAAGTGTATTATATCGGTGTGAAAGCGTGTTTTATTTTTATTATGTCATAACGTATTTTGTCTGTTTACTTTCCACAAATTAAAAACATTTTTTTTAAGAAAAGTCTTTTATTTTCCACTTTTTAATGTGCTTGACATCCATCGTAGGCTTATCCCACCCCCGTAGGGAAGAGCACCCCATAGTTTGAGAAACGGTCTTAGAAAATCATCGCTAAACCTAGGGAAACAATGCACTGTATTCCAGTAAAATCTATCATTTTTCTAAGATAATGCTTTGTGTATATATATCAAATGTTCTGTATTTTACCATTATGTGAATCCATTTTCCCTTTTTATCTTAACCTTTTAAACATTTTTTCCCTCAAAGACGAGAAATAAATACCTTAAATAAAACATCACTCTCAATTGAAATTTTATCTTTCTCATTCTTGAAAAACTCATCTGCGTATTTTACCTACACAAAGTTATTTATGAGAGCGCTATCAT
>BMAV01017827.1:2668-17726 GCA_019973955.1 Trichonephila inaurata madagascariensis | reverse complement strand
CCCCCTTGTGTGCGCCACTGGCTCGCAATATTTTAAGGGTGCACGTGTGCATAGGAACGCGGTTATCCTATCCACAAAAAGAAGCCAACTTTTCTGCTGTGTGACGGGAAAACATTACTACTCTGTAAAGTTGATAAAATTATAAATAAATTAAGTATTTCAAATTCATAATTACATACATTTTGTTGGTGTTTAAATTCACTAGTTTACAACCTATTAGAATTTTATTTTAAATAAAATCTTTTCAGTTGTATTACACAACATAAAATACTTTTGTTCAAGTTATTGAGTAATATTTTCCTACACGTTAACCTACGTTCAAAAACCCTGATGTCGGCACGGGAAGAAATATCGCCCATTTTACATTGCATCTCAATTTACATTTAACTAATAAACTTTCCGTTAAACACCCCAACACTGGAGTATTTTATGTAACCCGAGTTTGATCAAATGCAGCTCGCTAATCAGTGAACGTGACATAGAAAAAGAAAACTGATTTATATTTAAAGTGTCAGTGTGTGTTCTCTTCTATAGGCTACTATAATTTAACCCTCTTTTTCATTGCGTAAAAGCTAAGTAACTTTTTCATTAGCGCTGGGGTGAAGAATGTTAGATCATCACACTTTATCTTGTAAGGTTTCTCGCTAAGATTTACTCCCCCCCTCTGTTCGTTTAAGATTAGTAGGATTTAGGGGGCAAATGTTAACTGCCGGGTGGACGTGAGTTGAGATATGGGCGTGTGGGACTCTCTCAGTTTTGGCGAGTTATCTCTGATGTTCCTTAGTGCCAATGTTTTGAGCTGTGATATAACTTGATGTCTTGTTTAAAAAAGGATTGAAATAGATTAGTGAGATCTTCTAACTTTGTCGACTCACTAAACCCTCGAAACTGTTGATGTCCGGGGAACCCCATCAAGATGGAAAAAAAAACCTTAAGAAGAGAATATATCTTAAAGTAATATTTGTAATAGAGCATCATGTGTTTTAGGTACTCTTATGGTATCCGACTACGTTCGGAATCGTGATTTTGCAAAAGCGTATAAATGGATAATATATATGATATTTAGTGTCACTTAGATTAGAAAATGTATAAAAAATTGTTTTAAGAATAGTATTACAATAAAAGATTATTTAAGTACACTATTTTGACAAAAAAATGAACATAGAATGACCCATTTTCAAAATATTCCCCTTTTGTGAAAATTTTTTCTATTATAATAATATTTTGCCTGTATATAGCTCAGACCTCTCTACAGAGGCTCAAGTAGAATGTTTGAATTATATAACTTAGAAGTGGGTTTATCCATGTTTTACGACAACAGAGGGGAGAAATTTTAAGAAAAATACGCTAATAATTATTTCAATGGGTGGTAACTCTGAAATTGTGAATTTTCCAAAAATTCTAGTTGAGCCTCTGTATAGAGGTCTGAGCTATAAACAGGCAAAATATTATTATAAATGAAGCATTTTTCACAAAAGGAAAAACATTTTGAAAAAAGATTATTCTTAGTTAATTTTTTACCAAAATATTATATTTATGTAAATAATTTTTTTTGTCGAAATGTGTTTAAAACAATTTTATACATGTATTTCTAATCTAAGTGACACTAAATATCAAGAAAATTATTCATTTATGCGCTTTTATAAAGTCACGGTTCCGAAGGTAGTCGGATATCTTAATTAAAGAACAATTAAAAAAATTTTTATTAAAAAATATTTAATGCTATATTAATGTAATTTATGCATTAATTCATGCTTCAGGTGTCATCTACCATTGCATAATATGTATTTAAGAATTCGGATATTTGTTTAAATTTTTTTTAAAAACTTAAACTAAAAAGTCTATGTATATTGAAGCTATCTTCAGTCGCATTTAACGTTCTGCATGCCGCCCATCCGGTATAGTGGTTAGTGACGCTGACTGTGGTGCCGTAAGGTCTAGGTTCGAATCCCGGAGAAGGCATTGATTTTTGTAAGTGTATAGTGCCTTCGCAGCATGGGGGGGGGGGGCTCAAAATAGCCGTTTAGCCGCAAGGCCTCGCGTGTGGTTGGGGGAATGGAAGGGGGAGGCCCTTGACCATCACCAGGGTGTTCTCCGTCAAAATTGGGGTGGAACCAAACAAAATCGCAATGTCACCTGCATGGTGCTCAAAGCTAAGGCTAACGACAGGCGTAAAAATCTAGCCCTTAGCTGCAATGAATTTTGTGGGCCTTGATTTGATGTTACTGTCGATCAGGTGGCGTNACAATGAACACAGTCTGGGTCTTTGATTTGCTCAATCGAGCTTTCTTGCGACTTGGAGCGATAATGTGTGCTACTAGGCACTCTGCTTCTTTGATTCGGAATTGTAAAAAAAAAAATTCACAATCAATAAATTTGTTCAAAAGTGAAGATACTGTTTAATGTAATGCTTGTGTTCTCGAGAAATTTCCATTTTTTTTCGACTTGTACAAAAAGTGAAACAAGAGGCGTACGAGATCGTCCTTCCTTACCCTTTGAGATATTGGAAAAGCACTTCCTTCTTAGCAGTTTCCTTCCACCACTAATCTCGGGCGATAGTGGGTGCTGTAACGTACAGTCGCTTCATACTAAAATTGGTGACATTTCTTTCCGAATAGACCATGTCTTTTATTCAATTTTTATGTGAAATTCTTTCTGTATAAAAATGTCTCAGTAAAGCTATACAGAAATTTTCAAGTGCACAGAATATTAGAAATATTATGAACAAGTAATATGAAAATTTTTTTAAGTCAATTCCTACTTAGATCAACAAAGAAAAATTTTATTTTAGCTACTTTTTATTAAATAGATACAATTAATAAAAGTATGTATATACATATGACAGAATCACAATATTAAGGGGTAATTAAGTTTTATTAATTATCATTAAAGTATCGTATTGTCATCCAAAACAATCGTGAATAATTTTTATTAATTATAATTATTAATTATTAATTTTTATTAATTATAATTATTAATTATTAATTTTTATTAATTATAATTATTAATTATTAATTTTTATTAATTATAATTAAGTTATATTGTATTGTCATTCAAAGTAATCATGTATATAAAATTTTAACTCAATTGAGCGCTTTAAAATGTATTTTATTATAACGATTGAAAATTCCACCAAGATAAATAAATAAATATAGAGAGAGTGTGAGCTAATAGTAGGAATTGAAAAAAATAATTATGAAAGTAATTGAATGTTTAATTACCGAAGAGTATATTTTAAATAGCAATTGTGTCAGATTCGTCTCAATTTGCGTTTTTCAAGAAAGTAAAAACTTTACTGTTATGATTCGAAGAACAATAATTTAAATGATCATGAATGAGACTCATGTCAGTTACGGCTGCAGTTAAAAAATTATTTTTTTGAAGTGCGATGGAGGAATCAAGTTGATGTGGATTTGAAATTTTTCCACATTCACCCTTTTTGTACGGGTTTTGCCAGAGCCATTTTTTATTCTCAGAACTAAAAAAATCATCGCAGGGTCAAACAGTTGACAAAACAAATGATGTCTTTCAAGAAGTGGAACAATGATTTTTACGAATTCTACTGAGTTCTGTAATGATAGTTTCTGAAAAGTCAAGAAATGCGCGGAAAAATATGCATCAATGTGGATGGTGACTGTAGAAGTCATAAGAATAACAACTAAACATTAAGATTATCTTTAATACTAATAAAAATTTTACAACTCCTTTTGAGTGTGTCTGCAAATACTAGTACTGTTATAATATGAATATTTTGCAACGGTTTTTTCTTTTTTCGAGTCGCATGTATGAGTTAATTGCATACGTAAAAGTAATTGAAAATAGCATACATGATTTTTAATAAATGTAGAAGTAAGCATATTTTCATTTAGCTAATTTATTTCGCAATGTTAAAATATTGATATGTGGTAACAGTTTGATTAAATTACATGACAACTTTTTGAATAAACAACATTTTTTTAAATATTCTTAAATATTTCATGAAATAATTAAGCTCCAAAAACTTTATAAGACGCCACTTTAGGAAATATTTTCCATATTACCGAAATAAAAATGCGAACATATTTGCTACAAACATTTACAAGTATGCGAATACACTTTTTCAGCTCAGTCCTTTCCCATTTGCTAAAATTAAGTTTTAATGAAGCAGATATTTTAATTTAATATACTGAATATTTCAACCTGTTCATTAATGACAGCTTATTCTTTCTGTTAGCAATAAATTAGTGACATTTTTCAATTAAAATCGTTTCATGTTTTCTTAGTTGCCAAATTTTATTCCCCATCTAAAAGAATTAGTTGAGACACTTTTTTATATTTAAAAATGTTTCACGCTTGATTAATTGAATTCGAGTGATTTTTAATTTCTATTTGAATCCAGTAACAAATTACATTCGATTTTATAATGAACTAAATATTTCCTCGATTCAGATGAAGCATAGCTTATATAAATAATGGGGTCTTCTGATGAAATCTACTTATTCTGTATTCATTATACATTCTGATAATGAAAACTATTTTCAAATGTATATGTTGCGTAGTTTCAAATTAAATTTAAATTTAGTTTATTTAGTTTTTGTAATACCATACTAATATAATTCGTCCTGATTGACGACTTTTGAAAAAAGAAATACTTAGAAAAATAATGCCAATATTAATTTTATTTTTGGAATATTCTTTGTGAAATGCATATTTTCTTTTCATGGCTCTTTTTCCGAAATAGATTGTTTTTTTTATTTCCTTAAGGAATAAATATAAGGAATTTTTATATTTTTTTCATTAAAAGTACAGTGTTAAACAATACGTAAAATTTTAAGCCCTTCTCCTTAAAAGTATTAATTTCCTATTTTAGAAAATAAATAATATTAAATGCAGTTTTTATGGAGAAAAATTATTGTTAAACTTTAAATTATTATTTTAAAGCTAGAAACGTATACTTTAAGGAAAAGATGATTTCTCTATATTTGTGGAAATTTGTTTTGCAAAATGTATTGATTAAAATAATGTTCTTTTTTGAAAAAAAGGAACATTTATTAAAATCGAACAATTAATTTTAATGTTCCTTTTTGAAAAAAAGGAACATTAAAATTAATTGTTCGATTTTATTAAAAGTTTTGCTTCACTAAAAATTCTAATAACTCCATTCGAAAGAAATTTTTTTTAAAGATTTATTTAAAATATTTATTAATAAAACAAAATACTCATATGTATTTTAAACATTAAATTCTAGGAATAAAATCTCAGCTTTTACCTATATCGATGTAGATTTAGATCGATGTGTAAAACAAAATTTAAAAAATGAATACAGCAAAAAAGAAAAAAACTGTTAATATGTTGTTACAACATATAACAGAAACAAAATTAAAACCTTACAACGGAATGATATTTGTTCCTTTTAAATAAACAATGTTGTATATTAAACTGGAATACATTTAAGAAATTTAATAATAAATGTATCGAAAGAGTTAACATGAATAAGAATTTAAAATATTAATATAAATTCATAATTATGTGCATTAGTTAACATCTATTATTTTTGAGGAATTGTTTTCAAAAACTTATTTATTAATATATTTTATTAATTATTGTAATTAATTACTTGAATGACGTTTGAGTTAGCTTCGATTCATATGTTTCGAAAAGTTCTTGTTATAGAACATTTTTGCATCTGATGGTTTATATTCTACTGTAATATTAAAAAAAAAATAGTTTATCATGAGTAAATTTACAAAATAATATATTTGTTATATTATTTTGTTAATAACGCACAGTTAAAATGTGTATCCATTTAGTAATTTTTTCCATCAAGTCTGTTAAGAAAGTTTTCATTTGATTTCTTTGTATAATTTTACACTGTAAAGTTCCAGAAATTGAACTGAAAAGAAAAAGATGTCAATATTTTTAAGGTATCCGACTACGTTCGGAATCATGATTTTGCAAAAGCGCATAAATGAATAATTTACATGATATTTAGTGTTACTTAGATTAGAATACATGTATAAAATTGTTTTAAGGACATTTTGACAAAAAAGAACTTATTTAAATACAATACTTTGGCAAAAAATTAATTTAAAATAATCTTTTTTCAAAATGTTCACCTTTTGTGAAATATGCTTCTATAAAAAAAAATATTTTGCCTGTATATAACTAAAACCTCTCTACAGAGGTTCAACTAGAATTTTTGAAAAATTCACATTATTTTCAGTTACCACCAATTAAAATCATTATTGACGTTTTTTTTTCTTAAAATTGCTCCCCTCTGTTATCGAAAAATATGGATAAACCCACTTCTAAGATATGTATTTCAAAAATTCTAGTTGAGCCTCTATAGAGAGGTCTGAGCTATGTACAGGAAAAATATTATTATAATAAAAGCATTTTTCACAAAAGGAGAACATTTTGAAAAAAGATTATTCTAAGTTAAATTTTTGCCAAAATATTGTATTTAAATAATTTTATTTTTGTCAAAATGTCCTTAAAACAATTTCATACATGTATTCTAATCTAAGTGACTCTAAATATCATGAAAACTACGTATTTATGCGCTTTTTTAAAATCACGGTTCCAAATGTAGTCGGACACCTTAAGTTTTACGTGTACGCTGTGACGTGTCTGAGATAAATAAAGGTAGCATGTTATTGATCAATTTAAATATTTAGTTTATTACGTCACAGCTATTATTTACAGATTATACATTGAAGATATTAAACTTATTAATTAGATTTTTAGAGTCCAAGTTCTGTTTTTGAGGAAGGCGTTTCTTGGGGTACGCTCTTAACGAAGTTTTCCGACCATCTTTCGTTCTTTCTCTGACCTAGGTAGGGTCTCGGGGATGACTGCGAATGGCCCCTTTTATCCTTGGGTTGCATCCGGCTCATGGGCGGAATAGGAAGGGGTTCCTTATGGCGTCAAAGGTTTCCAAGGTGATCCAAGTCAAGACAGAGCAATAATTTAAGGCCGCAGGGGTTCCTTGAATGTGTGGTTCATATCCGCAAAGAAGCTGATTCACAGCTGTGTGGCGAAAATCGTTACAGCCTCTTTCATTCAATGCCAATTTTTGTAGTAACGGTGGTGCTAACCATACAACAGCGGTAGCATCATTCATATTTTAATGTAGCATTTCTTTCACCTGGTTGGAAGGCTGTATTTCCAATCCTTTAAGCACTGTACGATGTGTTTTCTATGTAAATAATTTTGCTTTGCTTACCTTTTTTTTATTTGGTGTTATATTTTGGGCGAATAGAAATGGTTAATTTTGAGAAAAATGTCCCAATCTGAGGTGCTAATTGAATTCACAACAAATCAACAAATTTTAATAAAATTATGAAGCATTACCACAAAAACAGCATTAAAGAAATTGAATTAAACATCATCCTTTTAAAAGTTATCAGAGAAATAATTTTGCTTAAATTATCCCAGTAAAAGCCTTCTTTAGAAGCTTAGCATCATTAAGTACGGAATATATAAGCTTCAGTTTCCTGGGTGACATTTCCTTTTTCCTATTGTGTTTACTGTATTTAGCATCATAATTCTACATTCAGTCGTATAAGTTTGAATAGTAGCTAAACTTTTGAAAAATATAATAAGTACGTTTAAATTTTATTTATTACATTAACCATACTTTATATTTTCCATTACTCGGATTTATGAATACAGTAATACGATAAAATATGTTTAGCAAAGCATAGAATACCATGATGGAATATTTGCGGTTTTCATCAAATGTAAACAAATTAGGAAAGCACTTGTGTATTTTAATCAATCTATTAATGTACTATGATTTATTTTCACTGTAAATAATTTGAAAATGTAATTAGTAATTTTCGATTAAGAATGTATTTTCCGAGAAAATGTGGACATTTCAAATAATATTGATACAAATATTTTGGTAGCACGAACTAAAGAATTTCTGTAACTTAATTAAAGGTGCATTCCAATCACGAAACGCAGTTGTGTCATGGAAGAGAGATTGAGAATTGAAATCCAAGAATATTTTATTATTTACTAAGAAGTAATTCAAAATCTTAATGTGTGGGTGTTCTTGGGAATTCTTAGAATATATTCAGAGAAAGTCGCATTAGAATAATCAATATTTAGCATTTGTGTAATAAAAAGAATTTATTGCTAAGTAAACAAGATGCCGTAAATTAATTCATGTTTCATTAAGGAAAATAATCGTTGTTTATCGCAAAGTAAAGGATTATGCTTTAAGAGTGAAAGTTAGGCTATTTAAGAACCGAAGCTCGTATAATGTATTTAATTTATCAAATAAGAAAAATGGAATTGAATTTTCCTACTGAAATTTGCGTTTATTTATTGAATAGCATATTTATAATATTGGTAAACGTAAAATTTATGTATTAGCTACAGTTAACTGAGCAGATTTCTAAAACTACAAGAATATCTCTGAGGATAGTAATACTTGTAAAATTAATCTAATTCCTGTTATGATACAAAATATGCTTTAACGATACACAATACCTAAAATGATGCAAATCTAAGTTTTTCTTGCAGTTCTTCGTGATGCATTTGGTTCAGAATCTTTGCTTCAAATTCACCTAATAATCTTAGGCACATGTTAAATTTTCTGAGTGTTGCCATTCTCCAAACTTACGTTCTTACAAATTTTAATTATTTTGTTTTTAGTTTGATTATGTCAAAGCCAAGTATTTTTTAAAATTTCCTAAGGCAATATTTTCTGTTAATTGCTATTTTCTGTTGCAAAACAGTAGTCGAGGTTAGCTGAGTCATCTGATCGAATATTCACGGGCGTAGTTGTTTGTTTCAAAAAGTGGTGCCTGCCAGACCCACCCTGTAGATGCATGTTAAATATTAGAGATAGATCACAAAACTTAGAATTCGATCACGATAATTATAGAAGTGAACTTATTTTCCACTCATCCAACTTCAAAATACACACGTGAGGACTTCAAGGTGTGACAGGGCTTTATCGTGCCTTTCACTAATACTCTTGGGGAATCTTTGAGGCCAGAATGTCATTTCAATCCATCCTTCTCAAGAAGAAAACACGATATGCATATTAGTGAATGATTATATGTATTGGAGCTTTTGAATTCGCGGATAGGTCGGCTGAAGGCTGGAGAGTATTATAGGAGCCATATAAAAGTCGTTTAGAAGCCAGAAAGTGAATAGAAGCTGGATCAAGTGGGATAATAATAATATATAGTTTTAATATTAAAGGAATAAAGTACAAGAGGGGGGGATATAAAGCTTGGTTGCTAATCGCCATGTGGTATCGGTAAGTGATTTATTATTAAAGTTTAATTATAGAGTTGACTTTAGCTAGTTAAGGAATCGGCTATAGATAAAGATTCGGA
Organism: Trichonephila inaurata madagascariensis; assembly: GCA_019973955.1. Classification (NCBI taxonomy): domain Eukaryota; kingdom Metazoa; phylum Arthropoda; class Arachnida; order Araneae; family Nephilidae; genus Trichonephila; species Trichonephila inaurata. The sequence goes on along the minus strand of BMAV01017827.1, from coordinate 8,391 downwards.
GGTTAATTTGTCATAAAGATAGTAAGATTTAATGCACTATTTGCAAAGAATTGTTAATTACGTCATATCATTTCTGATCATTTTCCTTTAAGTAAGACTTGTGTTGAATTGATTAATATATATTGAGATAATCATAAACTACATTTATTATGGAAGGTTCGAGTGGTCAACTATTTATCCCTAAAAATCTAGGTCGCGTGGATGAAGAGATGATACCCTCGGGCAGGAGGGTATCACAAAGGCTCATTTAAATTTCACTTGCATTTGTACTGCTTGCAATTGCATTCACTTGCTTTTAATTTTCACACATTTTATCTAAATTTATAATATTTTAGTAAGATACTAAAATTTTGATACCAAGATTCTGAAAATTAATTTAAATGAATACTTAATCGATATATCTTGAGAAAGTTCTATATTCGTAATAGTAAGTACGAGAATGTTTCTTATTTATTAAGAAATTTAGATTCTAATTCTTCATCAACATTTGTTCCCTTCGAAACACACACATCAAACAAAGTACTTTTATTTTGTTTTGTAGTTATTTAGAAATACATATTTATATAATGTATCAGTTTTCTCGCTCTCTCTCTCTTTTCGAAATCACTAGGTATATTATTTGGCTTAGATTATATAATGTAAAAAATTCGAGTAACATTTTTCTTACCTACGTGAATTAGAAAAATAACTCTATAATATATATCAGGATCATAATAACAAAATAAAAATCTAAAGCGTGATGAAAAGAAAAACAACATTTTCAAGAGAAAATATTTGTTGTAAAATTTACAAATAAATCATAGTACATCCAAAAAACTGGCAAAGCAACTGAAATTTATTCTTCAAAAACAGACAAACCATTTTTATCTGGAAACAGAGGAAATGAATGAAGAATAACAATGACTCTATCAGACTGTTTAGGTGCTGTATCTGAAAACAGCTTAAGAAATAGCACATTTGACGTAAAATTTGTGCAAGTGCGTTTGCTGAAAGGTTAACGAACTAAACATATAGTTCTAGCACTACTAAAATGCTTTATTTGAAGCAACTGTTAAAATCGATACGAAAAAAGAATACATTCCGTGATAAATTTTAAAAATTAAATAAATGTAACATTATCTTATAAAACATTTTACGAGGTAAGCAACAAAATATTTATTTTTAAATGTCTGCTCTTTGCCTAATTCATAAAATTTCTAATTAGGACACAAATACATCAAGGGACGAGAAATAATCTTTCAAAAATACTGGAAAAATTAATTTTTGTTTTTGTCATTTTTAAAAATTGTAGAATAATGTTATTACCAGAGGTTTTAGAAAGATAAATATTAATTATTTATATACATTTTTAACTTCAAAAATATTGTTGAGAAAAATATAAATAATAGAAGAAAGGGAATTAATATTTGTTTGATTTTTACATTAATTAAAATGCCATCAGGATCTTTCCTCATAAAATATAAATGACATTATTATATTTTTATTTTAAATAATATTTTGAAAGAAAAAAAAATTCCAAGTGGATTACGCATAATAAATGGAACTATGTCACAAAAATCGAAGGGAGAAAGACTAAAGTGTCGGATCATTAGCTTCGTTTTTACAATAATTAGCTATTATCTTAGCAATATTTTGAGTTAAATGCATCTAATTATGAAGTTTAAAATTTTCACACTTTGAAAAGGCTTAGCAAAAATTTAAATGTATTGAATGATTCAATAATGGAAAAATCTTTAACGAAGTTTTAACAAAATAGAGTTTCAAAAATAAAATATGGTTTTATATCTAACCTTGATATAAGATACAATATTTGAAAAATATTTTATTTAATAAATAAATAAATCACAAAATGTTTCATTATTTTTGTAGCTAATGAATGGTTTCAAGTGACGAATATTTTTTAAATTTGAAGTATCATTTTTAAGTATTTCAATATATAAGAAAATGTTATCGATATTTTAAACAAACTTTATATTCTTATTGATTCCTACATCTTTTAACTTGCAATATTTTTAACTTTAAATATGGAAATGTAATGTGATATTTGCACATGACATATGTTGTGAAAATAGTTTATTTTAAATGATTAGTTATTTTTCTTTAGTTTTTTTTATGTTTACTTCGTAAAATTATCATACTGATTAATGACTTATATTGATTGTGCTTATACCGATAAAAGTAGTTTTTAATATGGCTGCGCATTGGTATTACTGATAAAATATAAATTTGTATTGAGTAAACATCGAGAAAGGTATTTTAAAAAGAAAATTTAGTTGACAGATTTTTAACTTTATGAAGCATATTATTTAATTTAATTAACATCATTTGTATAAATAAATATTTAACATGACACAAACATGCAATTGAATCTAATATTCTAATGATAGTTATGTCTCCTTTTTAATCAAAAATTTTCTGTAGACTATTTGTTCGTAAATGTAAGTTTTAGTAAGTTTACTGAGAACTTCTTTTATTTTTATCTGGTAGTTAAAAAAGTGCCAATATTTACTTTAAAAGTTCTTTTAATTCTACATATTTATACTTTCAAACAATGAAAGTATTTAAAAATACGTTAAAACATAGATATATTTCCAAAGTCTTGTTTTTTTTTGTTATTAAACCCTAACATTACATAATGCCTACATTCACACAATTGTAAGAAAGTCATATATGAATAAAAATATAAATTAGTTTTACTTGTTATTTGTTTTACTTCATTATATAGTTTTCTGTTAATTCTCTTTCGCTATGATAACACTTAAATATACTATTTTAAAAAGATTTCTTAAACTACATGCACACATTCATGTAACTTAAACTCTTCACTGCACAATAAAGATTCAGCGTTGAAGTAGATAATTAGAAACAAATCGATGTTAGGTTGGCTGTTTCATATCATATGTCCAATATTTTGAGAAATAAAATAAGGAAATAAATTTCACTTTCCTAAGCTGAATTTTAAAAGAAAATGCCAATTTTAGAATTGTTTATAATTATCGGTTTAGATGTATCAAATATTCAGATAAAAAAATGAGTTTTTTGTCGAAAACAATAAGTAATTTATTTTCAAATGAATGCAGTTCATGCAAAAAAAAATTTTGCATAACAAATTTGAATCCATATTTGAAAAATCTGTGGTTTGACATGAAAGAAACCAAGATGTTTTCTACAGAAATAGTCTTTTAAGATAACAACAACTAGTTAAGTAGTAAGGCATGCGTGTGCTGTTTTTCTTAGAAAACAGTTTTGGGAAAAGCCTTTAAATATTTATTGGAGTTAAATTTAAAACAAATATTTTGATCCCATAAAATATTTTTTTTTAAATATTCAAGCTGTAATATACCACTTCCAGATTTTACTTTTTGCATAATATTTTCCTTATACTAAAATTTTTCTCAACATACATTAAAATTATGGCTATATTTTTCTTGCATGAACGATAAAGTAAACATTTAAAAATGTGATGCTTCTAAATTGAAATCCCATCATTTGAAAATTTCTGCTGAAATTTCGAATTAATTTATAGTTTAGTTTCCAATGCGCAGTTATTTTTAATTATTTCATTAATTAATCAAAAGTATTAAATTAAAATTTTTCAAAACAATTACTCGAAACAATGATTAGATTTTTGGAAAACTAATAATATTTTTTCTATTTTGAAAAAAATGTATTATTTCATAATTATCTTTTTAAATATTTGGTGTAAAATGCATCGATGAAATTTTTTTAAGACATACTATTTTTGACGCTTAAAAACATACATAAAAGCTGTGTTTGGAAATATGTATTTTTACAATAAATATTTCAAAATCTAAAATGAGGTGGTAGTAAATTATACATTACTATATTTTTCAAAAAAAAAAAAAAAAAATTCCAATTAAGCTTTTTTGTTTAATTTAATTCTTTACATTATAATTTTAATAAAATTTCTCAGAAATGGACATTTTCACTTATCTAAGAAACTCTCCAGAATCCTCCATTAAATAAAAAAATAACTGGCGCTTATTTTCCTTAAAAGTGACTACCGGAAAAGTTTTATAAACTTTACTCAATAAGCACGAAATAAAAGCCTAAGTACTTCTTCAGCCAACTTTCGAACTGGAAAAGTCATCATCTGTGAAACCAATAATTCAGCGGAATAGTTATCAATGATGGAAGAAAAACAGACGTATATTCTTTGCTTTATCTTCACAATTTATAAAAGTCTGTAGGATATTTTATTTCTAAAAACCATATTAACGATCATTTAGTAATATGTTAATAGAAAATGTCATTTATCTTCAAGACATTCCTTCAAATGAACTTTAAAAAGATGTCCGAATACTTAATGAAAAGTAAATACTGTAAATAATAAGCTAATAATATTGTTTTGAATGTTGTGTAAGTAATGCTAAAAATAGTGTAAATAATTTACATATGGATGTTTAAAATATTAATATTATTTTCTGCTGTATTTATTTTATAATAAAAATTGTAATATTTACTAGCAATGCTGCCCCTTACATTATAATGGCGTTTCAATCGAAATTTGGTGAAATATTAATGATACAGCCAAGTTGGCAACATTTTTGGCGAATTCGGTATCATATAGATGCTTCTGGAAATTTAATGGAAAAATCTTTTTTTCTCACTATCTATGACCTAAATGGATTTTTCTAGAAAGATTGCGAAAACTATAAATAGGAGTTGCTCTCTGAAACTGAGTCAGTATTACTTCGCCTGTTGAAGAGGACGAGAGGTTGCTCTTGTGGATAACTTTTAACATTATGTGCTAGTATTCTGTAGTTATGTCTGAGCACTGTAGAGTGATCATGATGGCCTATTAGTCAAGGTCACGGACTCGTGGCCCACGCCGCTGAAGACCCGTCGAGTAGGGGGTGATGCACGTAAAGTATGTCTTGTTTCAAACGTCCTCCCGTTGATGTAACGTGGAATTTAGAAGAGGGGAGGGTTCCAGGTCAAGTGTCGTTCGCGTCACTTAATCATGATTCAAAATTATGAGGTCCGTCACCTCAAGCCCTCCCGTAGCTGAATTCGGTGATGTTAATGTTTACTCATTGAGCGCTGTAGATGGTATGTACCATGTATTTTAAGTATTGTTTTTCCACAGTAAGTTTTCATCGCTTCTAAAGAGCTGTTTTGACTTTGAGAATGATAGTATAAAATTCATGAACCCGATCTACGCAACAATATAATAATGTAATTAGGTTAATTTGACTTTATTTGTTTGTGAGATAGTAGAAGGGTCATATTTGTCAGCGATTTTGTTAAATCGTGGATTCGATGTCTACCCTGTTAAAGAGACAGATGCTTGTTACTCTGTTGTGGCTCAAACTCTTCACGTGCTATTGTATTGCGGAGGTTTGGGTAATAAGATACTATATATAGATCGGATGTTCTCGAAAATTTAAAATGGTTCAAAATTATGATGTCCATCACCAGTCTGTATGGGAATAATAATATCCTTGAAGATAGTGTTGTGAATATCGCGTGAAGCGGCTTAGGCAAGCACTGTATTGCTGAATATTAGAACCTGTACCCTGGGTAGTATACTCTAACTAAAAATGTTGTTGATTAACTGTGAGTCGTAAAAATGTGTTAAAGGACGACTAACGGTGGTATTCTCAATCGCGAGTTAACCTCGGGTTATCCCCGAACCGGAGGTAACTCGCAGATTGTGTGTGTGTGGCGAAACATCATTATTCTCAATTGCGGATCGCGCC
>BMAV01017826.1:61145-78652 GCA_019973955.1 Trichonephila inaurata madagascariensis | reverse complement strand
GCTGTCAGACTTGCCAGACAACATCTGGTCACCATTTCAAACACCTATTGTAGTATAACTTAGCAGTAAAATGTTTTCTGTCCTATTCGTGTGTTGCTGTTTCTGTTGACATTTGAGACCCTGCATTCCTATGTGATTTGGAATCGTCTTTATAACCCCTACACACCCTGCAAGTTTGTCGTTCTGGTAACGAATCACCTTATGTGTGTATATATATATATATGTTCTCTTTATATAATACTATTTTATTTTTTCGAAGGATGAATAAAACAATTTATATTTGGGGCAAGCAATGGCCATTATTGTCGTTTTACTGAGAATTATATAAATTCGCAACGAGGTTATTTCTAATTCATGAAAAAACAATCACAGTTTTGCTTAGCTTAATTTTAGCGTAACAAAACGGAAATCATTTAGTTCTTTTAATTTTAGAATCGTAGTCTATTCTTACAATAGAAGCCATTTCAAATATTTTTTAAAAGAAAATTATTATTTAGCCATTTCAAAAGAATTACAAAAAACTATTAGTTATGAAAAATTTAATCCCCCCCCCCCAAAAAAAAACGCAATGTAAAATTTTGCACCGAATGACAGAGTTGACTAGTGATATATCTCGAATGTGTTGCTTACGTCATTTAAACTTAGCTCTAAATGATGGAGTTATATATTACTCATTTAACTATTTTACGACCAATTCTTTAAAAAAAGGGAGGGTTTTTGCGTCAGACTGACCATTTGACAGTAACATCTGCTCATGCATCTCAGAGTCCAAGTTCATGAAAACTGAGATGGGCACAGTAGACCTTGCCCCTCATGAGCTGTAGCGTCACTGAGATAAGTTTATATTCTGAAAAATAATCCAGTGACGAGTTTTTTATTTTTTGATAAACAATCAATAATTAAAAAAAAACAAAAAACTTTTCCATGTGTCATAGATTTAAAAAAGTCCATGTAGAATTAAATACTGTTTCGTTTCTATCCTTTATTTTGTTTAAATCAGTATAAGAGAAGCATTACTTCTTTTTAAGGTACTGTTTCAAATTTCCAAAAATCACATGATAGTACATAGTAATTAAGAATTTGAGTTTAACTTTCACTGACAACGAGTGTGGGTAAATAAACGTATACGATTACGTTCGGAACCGTGATTTTAAAAAAGCGCATAAATGGATAATTTTCATGATATTTAGTGTCTCTTAGATTAGAATACATGAATAAAAATTGTTTTAAGGACATTTTGACAAAAAATGATTTAAATACAATATTTCGGCAAAAAATTAACTTAGAATAAATTTTTTTTCAAAATGTTCTCCTTTTCTGAAAAATGCTTCTATTACAATAATATTTTGCCTGTATATAGCTCAGACCTCTGTACAGAGGCTCAACTATAATTTTTGAAAAATTCACATTATTTTTAGAGTTACAACCCAATGAAATACTTATCGGCGTTTTTTTCTTAAAATTTCTCCCCTCTGTTGTCGTAAAACATGGATAAACCCACTTCTAAGCTATATATTTCAAAAATTCTAGTACAGCCTCTGTATAGAGGTCTGAGCTATATACAGGCAACATATTATTATAATAGAAGCATTTTTCGCAAAAGGAGAACATTTTGAATAAAGGTTCTTAGTCAATTTTTTGCCGAAATATTGAATTTAAATAATTTTTTTATTGTAATACTTATCTTAAAACAACTTTATATACATTTTCTAATCTAAGTGACACTAAATATCATAAATATTATCCATTTATACGCTTTTGCAAAATCACGGTTCCGAACGTAGTCGGATACCTTAAGTATTTATTTCAGTTCAGTAAAAACATTTTTCTCATATTTTTATTTACGAAATATATTTTATGCAAAAGTTTAAGCTATAGAAGGAATTTTGAGTAGATTAATTAAAATTCTACACAAAGGAATGATATGGTAATAATGAGATGTTTTTGTCAGAACGAAAAAAGAACTCCTTAATGTAAATATCTTTGAATAACTCTTAAGTATATAAACATGTTTAATTGCAATATGCTGGTGAATAAGAATCAAATTCACGAGAAAACAGCGTTTTTACATGGATTAAATGAATCTCGTCAAGAGTAAATATTTTCTCAATATAATTAACTTAATATTCAGGTAAGTTTTAAAACTTGGCAATAGATTAGAACTTTTACTGAAAAAAATTGAAGTAAATGCTTGGTAATATGCAACAACATAATTCTTCCGTTATTATATGATTGAAGTTTAATTGTATTTTTTGATTTTTTCTTTACTGTTCCCCTGTAACATTTACATCCTCCTAAAGAAGTTTATATTTTTGGTTTATCCAAGAGTTCAAATTCTATTCTAGCCTCCATTAATGTTGATACTAATTAAAATGAATGTTATGGTATCGTGAGATATTAATTTTTTGACATTTACGATCGAATCTTTTTGTAGATTTGGAATTATATTTGTATAAACCACTGTTATATCAAAGAAATAAACAGAATGTGTACTAATGTAATGATAAAGCCAAGGCCTGTGTAAGTAACTCCCAAGATTCCGTTGTTGAGAAATCTCCCGAACTTGACGCGTTTGTAGTAGTCGCAGCCAAACAAATCACAATACCAACTTTTTAATTCCGAATATCTCAACTCAGACTAAGTTATAATGAATAAAAAATTGTACTTCTTTTATGTCATATTAAAACTTGAATTCACTTTCCAAAATTTATTTTAAAATTTCATTCTTAGCATAAAACTTTTCATTGTTATTGTTAATTGATTATCATGGTGGAAATTCAAAAAAACGAACGAAGGCCTTCCCATTCAGGATACTAATTCTTTAAAATTAGTTCTTCATTTTTGTTGGTAGATTGCAGAGCCATATCGCAAGAACAAAGCAAATTCAACAAATGTTGTACTTTAAGTTACTAATAGCCCCGAGAAGTGTTAAAAAAAGGATTGTTTATTAAAATTAAAAAATGGTTAACTTCTAAATAGATTCAATTACGGATGCCAAAAGCAACGAATAAACTTCGTGTGTGGCTGCTCCACGCCGTCTGACATGACTCGCTGTCTAATTGACAAAGGAGAAAAAGGATGAAAATTTTCGTTCTTCATTCCTACACAATATTTTTAGGTTTCCCACAAATTAATTAAACCTCAAGGATTTTACAATGGGTTACAGGCACTAAGTAATGAAATGATCGGAATGCAATATGGACCAACCATGAAGAGAAGAGCTTTTGTTCCGCCTCTCCTTTGGTAAATGAGTACAATTCATCATAGGAAGAAATGGAGCTTATTGGAAAGGGAGAGAAAGAGAGAGAATTAAAATAACGTCACAAGATAAAGCTACATAAGGGCTACTGGCAACGAACCTCGTAGTTTTGAACCTCGGTCAAGTGACACCTCAGCTGACATCCCCTTCTCTTACTTATCACACACAACCAAAGGGAAGACTTTGAGCCTCGAAAAATTTAACGTACATCCTCTCCTCTACACGGTCAGTCTTCAGTCTCCCTAGGATTCGAACTCATGATCCGCCGGCCACGAGATCGTGATATTAACCCTAACGCTGCCGAATAAACAGGTAGACAAATTAAGTAAACCTAATATTTGTTAAATATTTTTTAACCTATATGGTTAAAAATGCAAATCAAATCTTAGGTGAAATATTATTTGAAATGAAATTCCTTTTTTATACCCTGCATCACAACAAATGTTTTTAAAACGCTGGTTTCTTCAGTCAGCAAGAATATATTCCATATTATATTTTATAATTTTCCTAGAAATTATAAAACAAATTAATTAATGTGAATTGCCGTAAAATCCGGCGTATAACGCGCACCTATACTTTAGAGATGAAATTTTTAATTTTTAAGTATATTCGGCATATAACGCGCACCCCCTTTATTTACAAAGAAACCGAAAATGTACGTATTCAAAGCACTTATGTTTTAAAGTCATTTATTCGAGGTAATATCCTAGGCTTTTGAAAAAACAATATGCTTCTAAAAATACAACCCCTTTAAGTTCATAAGAAATGTCTCTCTCTCTCTCATTTCTTTTAAATAAACAGTATTTCAATATATATAGAAGTCTAGTTTTTTATTTTCTATGATCAGCTTTTTTTTTCATTTTCAAAGCTCTCATTTTTATATCCGGAATGTGGCCGCGGTAGCCGAGTGGTATAGGTATCGGATCGTGGCTTGCCTTGTCACGTGTTCAAGCCCAGTACCACTAAAGACCCGCCGTGTAGGGCAGCGATGCACGTTAAATCTATCGAGAGCTGAAACGTCCTCCCGTTGGTGTGGTGTGGTGGTTAGGAGAGGGGGTGCCAGTTCAGGTGTCACCCTCGTCGCTTGACCATGGTTCAAAATTACGTGGTCCGTCGCCAAAAGCCCTCGTGTAGCTGAACAGAGTGCGACGTTAATATTCAATCAACCAATCATCATCTTTATATCCGGCGTGTAACGCACACCCGTAAATTTCGATTTTATTTTTTGAGTTAAAAGTGCGTGTTATACGCCGGATTTTACGGTATATTAATGAATAATATTGCTATATCAAAGTTTTTATTGCTATCAGCTCAACACCATAAAAAATGAAATTAATCGTAATATTATACATACATATATATAATTTTTAAACTTTTTAAAATATATCATAAATATTAATTAGAAATAATTATTAGTTAACTAATTCCATTTAAACTCTCGCGTATTATAACCGATTACGTTCTTACCGTTTTTCTTCTGAGATAGCATTAAGTACATTCAATGGAAATTTATCTGAGATGAAAGCCATGAACCTCATAAATATCACATTCAATTAGGATATTTACTCTTACCTGCTAATTGAGTACTTAATTATAATGAATTAATATAATCAAGTGCCTAATTAGAGGGTTATGCTCATAATTAACATGATTAGTAATCAATTGTGCTGTGTTCCGTATTGAATTTATCAGATGCTTTTACTTTGCACATTTTTACCTTCTTGGTTCTATCATATCTAATTTTTGCTTTTGAATTTTCATTCCTTAATAGCATTATAATGACATTAAATGTTCCGAATATAATGAATAATTTATTATGAAATACATTATTTTTCAGAAAACTGGAGCTGTCTAGCGAAATGACGCAAAAGCTTTAATTACATATTACTCGTGATGATGCAACGAATGATAAAAGTGATTTTCCATTAAAAAGTATGATGAGGTATAAATATTTTAAAAGAAAATTTATAATCAGTAGTTTTTTTCGTATTAAAGATAGAAAAATACCATAAGAATTGAAAAAAAAAAATGTTATGCAGTTGTTATATAAAAAGTGATTATTCTTCGCTATTACGATTTATACAAGAATTTTATTTATACTTTCTTGTATTATACGGGGACAAAGTGAAGTACGATCCAATTGGAAAAAAATGCCAAAAAATCAATTCTTAAGTCTAAATTATTATTTATATGTTTTTTTATAATATTAAAAAATTTGAAAGCTTTTTACACCTTAGATCTATGATAACTGTTATGTTCGTTTTTATTCTCTAATTCCAATAAAAAATAATAATAATAATAAAAAAAAACTAATTTATCTCAGAAAAAAAATAGTTTATTTTCATTTAGAATGTCAAGGCTTTTTGTTCTATTGTTCCAAATGCTTTGCTATCGTTCCTAACTATTATCATTTTTGGGGGACTTCGGTGCCAAATTGCAGCCCAGTTTGAAAAAAAGAAAAAAAACCTCTATTAAGAATCAAGAGCTTACGATGTTCCAAAAGGCAACAACAGTACAAGAAATAACCAATGACTATAATGAGTATTTAGAATAAGAATATACTGTAAAAAAAATGTTTAGTAAATGGAGTTCCGGAACAAACTTTTCAAAAAAAAAATCGACGGAATTAAGAAGTTTTTAATATACGAAGATTTGACTTTATTTGGTGCTAATAGGATATGAGTGCTACGCGCCAAGTAGTTTATGTTCGCCAAGATGGACGATAACATTACAATATGGTTACCTTGATATTTTTATCGTGTGGTTGCCATGGGGATGACGTATATTATAGTTAATTTTTTATTGTTTTTTTCCGTGGTAACCCAATCAATTTCAGACGATTTTAATTCGATTTCTTTAAAAATGTAACCGCTTTCATTGCAATCATTGTTCAAGATACTACTTCAGTCCTCTGATGTATTTTGTTCTATTTTCGAATGTGCATATTTATAATGTTATTGGTGAGTGCCAGAGTATTTTTTTTAAAACAGTTAGGAGGGCTGTTTTTTTAATCATTGCTGCAAATTACTCATTTCAACTTTATTTTACTTTTAAATAATACATTTTTAAACGTATCTTGTTCGATGAAATTCATTAAAGGAACTCGCAGTGTTTGGAATACTGCAAGTTATCAGCAATTATTATTTGATACTATTCATTATTGATTAATTTTAATATACATTATGCAATTTTTTATGTATAATAAAATTATATAATACTATTATTAAATAATAGTATAATTATTAAATAATATTATAATTATTAAATTTTATTATAATTTTATTATAGATAATAATAATTATTATATGACTATTATTATATATTACACAATATAATTAGTATTATACATTCTAATTATTATTATTATATTAAATCGATAATTTATTGACTGATATTGGTCATTTTCAAACTATTCCTATATTCTTTATTTGAAATATATTTCAAAACAGTTCTTCAAAATTATTTTTCTGATGATTCGTACAGCTAGGCCTTCATTTTGGTTTGCATATCACTCGACAATAAACACTGCTTGGCGCATAGCACTCCGATATCAAATTAGTTCCCTTTATTTTTGTAAACATTATGAAGGCAGATAATAAATACGAATAAAGCAAAAGGTCAACTATAATTAATTGATTAATTAGTTAGTTATATTTGTCGCAGTCGCTATTTGCGACAAACCTTTTGTAAGCCGTTGTCAAGTCGAGGATGACATCTGAATTAAAACCCTACACTCCAAATAATCACACCGTGGTAAAGTGAGAATTTCGAGTATAGAATAATGAGGTGAAAGCTGTAATATATTGCATTTAAGGTAATAAATAATTATGTCAGCAGAGTTTATGTGATGTTTCACTTACTACATCGGTATGACTCATTCCTTTACAAGATTATATAATATAAATAGTTTTTAATACACACTCTGTGCCATCTATTAAGTAAAGTAACATCTAACAAAAACAAGGCTCGAACTCTCGAACATTGCCGTTCCCAAATTCACAGCCACAATGACTCGGTTGTTGTCGCATCCTTCCCGTAGGGAAGGAATGAGAGTTTCCAGAGACAGTTAAGACTTCTTTACGATAGATGACGTCACCACCTATCTCAACCTCCATAATTTAGGCATAGAACTGGAGGGGAGGGAAATATTCACCAGCCTCTGCACCCGTGGTTTCTGCTGCGACCGCCCACAAGACTTTCGGACCCACTGATTTAACGAGCACCTACTCCGTATATACTCGGAGGGTATTTGGTGGTATCAGACATCTAACCCAGCCCTTCCGGTGCGGAGTCCAATGCTCTAAACACTAGGCTACCCACGGTCCATGATGACTCGGTTACGTGGCCACATAAGACAAATGTGATAAAAGATCATCATTGGTAAGAAAAATTACAATTTCCGATAAACTACAATTTTCTTCTGGAATTTATTAAAATATAATTCTTTATAGAACTGAAGAGCTCGGGAAGTATATACGAGAAAATTTATTTTTGTAAATTGGAATATTTTTATTGGTATATATATTATGTGAAGTGAATCGTTGCAATGCCTTGCGTATAGTAAATCGTTGCAAATCTAAGTAAAATGATTCGTTGCAATCTTATGCTAGGCGATTTATTGCAATGTTAGGGTAAGCGATTTGTTTTAATGTTAGAGCAAGCGATAGGTTGTATTGTTACGTGAAGTGGGATTCGTTGTAATGTTTTATTTACTTAGTAATAGATTTAAAATATGCGTAATCAAATAACAGAATATTTCGTATCATACACACATGCATATAGTCCAAACTTTCTGATCTCACTAATAAATAAGATCCAATAAATAAGTCCTAATTTTATATTGAAAGAGGATGAGATTTTTTTACATTTATGTGTGTTCTAGTTGTTCACAAATATTTTCTGTATGTTTCGAGGCATTATTATGCAAAAAAGCAAGCTTTTAATAAGCTTTAATTAAACTTTAATAATCAACAGAAATTTAAAACTTTTTTGCAAATTTACATATACATTAATAACATAATACACACGCTTACTCATATATACCGATCGCAAAAAAAAAAAAAAAAAATCATTGAAACAAAATCGCCGAAAGTAAAATGTACGTAAGGGAACATTAAATTATTTAGTATAAGCTACAAACAATATAAGAGTACCAATAGCCCATGGGAAACGTCATTGTATTACTCCCAGTGCATATATAAACAAAAAAACTTCTGAATATGTTAAGTTCGATAATTTTTAATATAGATGTCGCAGGAAAATGATGAAATTAGGAATTCAATCAAATCCCTAAGGGAGATATCAATTGACAGGAGATGTTAAAATAACGTCTTTTCAAGGTCGTTTCCTTGATAAAAGTAAGGGATTTGAACAAATCCTTGATCTGTTTCAGTGAAATGATGAAATAATATTAAGAGTTTAAAAGTGCTTATTTAACAAATATGGTGCATTATTAAACATAGAAGTAAGTAATACAACAATAGACAATGAAATACAAATTATTTATTCGAAACTAATTAACAAATAATTAGAAAATTAGGCTGGTAGTTTTTGGTGTGTAACATCTTTCCTCTTGGTTGCTGGATGTTTGTGGGAGTGATTTCGAAAATGTGTAACAAGAAACAGTGGAAGCGAGCGCAATTTGATTTGACCAATTGGCGCGCGGTGGCCTCGATCGACTTGGCATGTTCCCCCCTTCATAGTTTCTTAACTAATGTTGATCTGCTTTGGGCAGGGGATGGCTTACACACTAAAATATCAATCCCTATGTTAATCCTATGGTGCCATTTTTTTAAATATATGGGGTTGATATTTAGGGGATCGATAGTACTACCTGTTTGGTTAGAAAGTACAAGGATTCTACTCCCCTTCCAGGTGCCTCCCCCCTGGACAGCATTTTGCCAATGCAACTCCTGACTAGTTCATTTCAATGAAACAGTTTAGGGATTTGATAAAATCATTTGCTTTCATCAGGGAAATGACCTTGAAGAGATGTTACTTTAGCATCTCTCGTCTATTGATCATATTCATTAGTGATTTGATCAATTTTCTAATTTCCTCATTTCCCTGCGACATATATATACATTTCGAATTTCAACTTTTAAAATCAAATAAACATAGCATCGGAAATATTTATTATTAATTTTTTAAGTAGTTTTAAGCAATTTACAACGAAGAAGTAAGTTTTACTTTAATTGATCCCAATAGGAAATGTTTGCTTATGTATAAATTGCATCTAATATTTATGTGTCTGTTGCCATCCCATAATAGATAAATAAATCTAACTTTTGTGTTATGTAAGTTGGTGAAATTCTTTTCAAGTCACTTGATGAGTGTAATTAGATTTTTCTTTATCGAACACTTTTTATTTTGTACCAAAAATTCTAAAGTCCGATGCCCTGTTGGCTTGCTAAAGGACCTTAAATATATGTAACAATTCCAGAAGTGTTAACGTTTTTCTAATCGAATGAAGTATGGGGTCCTTTTTTTATTGTTTCTCATTATATTATACGAAAAGTACATTCAAATCTCATAAACAATAAACCTAAGAGTGGTAACAGAAAGAAAAGAATTCTAAATATTTGCAAGGGAAAAAAAAGTATCGCTTTTTCTTTGCAAAAAGCACGGGTTAAGAGTTAAGGGATTAATGTTCCACTTTCAAAGGGAAATACATAATGTCTTTCTTTCTTTTATAATCGAAAGGGAAAAGCGTTAGGGAATTTCTTCTCCGCTTACTTTTCCTTTTCATTAAACTTTCAAGAGGTTTTTATTTCAGAATGAAAATATCCGCGTTCCAAAAGAACGCAAGAACATAATTCTTAACAGAGACTTTGCAAGAAAAATAGCCATATATCTTAATTCTGGTGTTTTTTCCAATGGCAGTGGTAATCTAAACAATGAATCAAACCGAAAACAGTGTCATTTTTAAAACGCGAAAACTCCAGAATTAAATGCAGGTGGGGATATTTTTCCTGCTTAAGGAATCATTTGGGATTATATTTCAGTTCTCATTTAAAATGTAGCGAGCAACAGTATTTTTTTTAACGTTGATTTATACAGACAAGAAAAGAAGGGAAGGGAAAAAGTGTAAAATGTGTGAGTGTGGTTAGTTTTATTGCTGATACGTTCATAAATATATCGCTTAGATTTTTGTTGAAATTTTCATTCGTTAAGCGGCGTTTATGTCCCTTGATTGTTAAAGCTCTCTTTCTCTTTGAATATTTTAATAAGAAAAAAATACTTTATGATATATGCCACGTTCTAAAATATTTCAGAATGTATTGAGTAAATAAGAGTTTGAAAAGCTTTTGCATTTATTACATTGCTGTAAGACAAAACATAATACGTTTGAATTGAAAAGGAACAGTTTTTATTTCAGTATAATTTAATGTAAACGAATTATTGAGAGATGTTTTTTAAAATTCTACTAAGGAAAGAAAAAAAATATTAAAAAAAGTTGGCAATTTCAATAAATTCATCTTGGAAAACCTAACTTAATTCGAATTATTTTATAGGTATCTTAATAACAATTGTGCCAATATTTGTACCTTTTAAGATCTAATAAAGGTTGGCTCCTATTTAAATGCGCACCTCCAGTTATTGCCAACTTGACTCATTATTGTCGTCGTATTGGAGGAAGTCGAAAGCCGGAAAACGAATTGTTAGCGCCATTTAGCATTATTTTATCTAAAGCGTCAAAAGATGGGAACTATACACTAAGATGTTACCAATTAATTTTTTTCAAGCTTAAAAATTTATTTAACTGCAGCTAAAATGTAAAACTTAAGTAATTAAAGGTAATTAAATAGTGTCAGAAGAAAAAGTTTTTAGCTTTCATATACTGCATTTAAATATTGATTGGTATTTAAATCTTTTTGCTGTCGTACGTAATATATCTTATTCCAAAGGATGATTATGTGTTTTATTAACAGAAAGTTCAGCAATGCAACTAAATTATACAATATTTAGTTAAATAACCCCTGTTCTGTCAGTTAAATTTTGTTCTGATTTTTTTTTGAAGGAACGATTGTTTAATAACGTCGCACTCTAAAGCAAAGTGAAGGTTATTGGCGGCAAGCCTCACAATTTTGAACTACCGTCAAGTGATAAAGACAACACATAAATTAAAAATCCATTCTTCTAATATTCCCACCAAGACAAAGCGAGGACTTAGCTAAATTTGAAAGGTGCTTAATATTTTGCACTTTGTTTTTAATATTATATAAGGGCTACTCAAGAGTGGTCAAGTTGAATAAAAAGAATACCTGTATTGGAATTTAAAATAAATTGCCGTTGGTATTCTAACACAGGTCCCATCGTTTCGACAGTAGGTCTATGTCTTCGCTGTAGAAAGATTGTGGTTGATTCTGGAGGAAGTCCTGCAAAGCATTCTTCACCTCATCATACGAATGGAAATGTAATGCTCTCTTAAGTAGAAAAAAGTGTGGAAGGTTTCAGGGAGACAAATCTGGACTGAACGGTGGGTGTTCCATTTTCAAGGAATTTTTTTCAAGGTTCTCTGGAGACACAAGAGACGTTTGAGCCGGTATTATCATGGAGATCTGATATCGTTTGCTGAACTTCTCTCGAAAACTTTTGCACCAATTGTTCGAACTAAGCAGTGCTCGCCATAGACTGACATCATTCGCTGATAGATGCCCTCATCCAACTCACCTTCCACAATCAGAAACCATACTACGACATTTGTTCCGATATGGCCGCATCCACGACTTTACTCTTGATATATTTCATCTACCACGAACAGGTTTCTTTATTGTGCATCGTATGCGGTGTACACCTCCTACCTCCCTTTATATCCATGTTTAGTGGCAGTGCTATAGTTACAATCATTTTGACACAATTGCACATGTCCATTTTTCATTCGGGCAACCCTTATAACTTTAGACGTTATAATATACGTTAAGGTATCCGACTACGTTCGGAACCGTGATTTTAAAAAGGCGCATAAATTGATAATTTTCGTGATATTTAGTGTCACTTAGATTAGAATACATGTATAAAATTGCTTTAAGGACATTTTGACAAAAAAATTATTTAAATACCAAATTTCGGCAAAAAATTAACTTAGAATAACCTTTTTTCAAAATGTTCTCCTTTTCTGAAAAATGCTTCTATTATAATAATATTTTGCCTGTATATAGCTCAGACAACTGTACAGAGACAAAACTACGACTTTTAAAAAAATCACATTATTTTAAGAGTTGCAACCATTTGAAATAACTATCGGCGTTTTTTTCTTAAAATTTCTCCCCTCTATTGTCGTGAAACATGGATAAACCCACTTCTAAGTTATATATTTCAAAAATTCTAGTTGAGCCTTTGTACAGAGGTCTGAGCTATATACAGGAGAAATATTGTTATAATAGAAGCATTTAATATTTTGAAAATGGGTCATTCTATGTTCATTTTTTGTCAAAATATTGTACTTAAATAATTTTTTATTGTAATACTATTCTTAAAACAATTTTATATACATTTTCTAATCTAAGGGACACTAAATATCATAAATATTATCCATTTATACGCTTTTGCAAAATCACGGTTCCGAACGTAGTCGGATACCTTAATATAATTTTTTCGATTTAACTATACTGTTGAAAGCAGTATCTTTTATATCACTAGTTGTTTCTGTTTGATTCATTTATTTTTTCACGGCATTAAAGGAGTTTTTCACATATTCTATTTTTTAGGCTCTAATACTAAATGGTTTTAAGACTTTGAATATTAAAGTGAAAAACTGGTTATATGAGAAGTGTTTCTAATTTTTTTTTTTTTTTTTGACTCAATGTAATAACAGGATGTACGTTTAATAAAAAATAAATTTCCCAAAGAAGAAAATTATAATCTGTCAAACAATTTATTCCAATTTTATATAAGGTCCTTTGACATTAACCGAAATCATTCTTGAACAAAATTAATTCATTTTTGCATCGTTCAAAAATATTCTTTTTTGTTACAGATATTGCTTTGTCAATTCTTATTTTTAAGTAACAAATGAAAACTAACATTCCTATAATTAATCACGAACAGTAACAAAGAAATAAAATTTATACAACAGTGGAAAATAAATGAAGTATGGATTTGGGAAAAGCAACAGCAGAAATCTTCGTATGAATTTGAAGATAATAATCGGCACAGTCATATCACAAGCGAAAGGGTTCAGCATCACTGAACAACTTCCCTCTTTGTCATAGTCACTGCTTCATCATGATGTATACCAACAAAGAACTCCCTTAAATTAACTGTCACCACTTCCATTTCAGTGAGCACGCACTCAACAGCAGCAACTGGGCCACTCAACAAGATGATATGTCGAGTTGAGGGATAGGCAGTGCATTCTGAAAAGGGAAGAGAGGGAATGTGTTACCGAAAGCGCAACTAATTTGATGGACAAGATTACAATCTGTGTAAGAACTGACTATACTATTATAAATAGGATTCGTATATATCCTTACATCCTTACTAGCCGAATCAAACTTAGTCCTGCATACATACATAATACATACATGCATACCTGTATACATACATAATACATACACAATTCTTATATGCATACCTCCATACATAATACATACATGCATACCTGCACACATAAATAATGCATACATGCATATCTGCATACATAATACATACATGCATACAAACATACATAATCCTGAATACATACATAATACATGCATGTATACCTGCATACATACATACATAATCCTGAATACATACATAAGAATCCAGCAAAATTGTAACAGATTACGAAATCGTTGGTGTATGTGAATTATTTAGATCCAGAATACTTAGGTGAGTGAGTGTTTATTAACGTTGCACTGCAAAGCAGCACGAGGGTTATTGGAGACAACCCCCTCCTAACTTCTACACCACACCAAAGGGAGGACATATTTAACATGTATCGGCATCCTCTACACGATGGGTCTTCAGAGGTATATATATATATACCAGGCTTGAACTCATGACACTCTAACCATGAGTTCGTGACCTTGACGACCTAGGCTACCACGGCCACCTTGTAATTTTTAACCACGATCAAGTGACAAGGATAATACTTGAGCTGGTACCTTCCTCTCTAAATTACCACACCAACAGAAGGATATTGGCCAAAGACAGATTTAACGTGCATTAGTCTCTCTACACGGCGAGTTTTTAGTTTCACTAAAGCTCGAACTTATGACACACCGACCTAGAACTCGTGAGCATAACCACTAGGCTACCCTGGCCACCCAGTATAGGGAAGGGAGTGAGTGAATATTAACGTTGCACTGTTCAGCTACACGAAGGCTTTTGGCGATGGACCACGTTATTTTGAACCATGGTCAAGTGACGTGAATGACACCTCTGCTGGCACCTCTCTCTACTAACTATCACACCAACGGGAGAATGTTTGAGCTCTCGACAGATTTAACGTGCATCGCTGCCCTACACGGCGGGTCTTTAGTGGTACTGGGCTCGAACTCGTGACTCGCCTGCCACGATCCGATACCTTGACCAATCGGTTATCGGGACCACCAGTAGAGGGAAAAATAAGCCGAGAAGTTATTTTGAAGCTGACCTCACACCTGGGATATAAACATATCTTAAATTCTTAAATAAAAAGCCACCCCATTAATATTCTGACATTTTTTTCAGCTGTGTATGATTTTAGAATCGTGAATATTACTTCCAGGTTTTGATCCCTGACAAAAAGTCTTTATATTTGTGGACATAGTCGAATTTAATACAAGTAAAAGGTATGCCACTGTCAAGACGCGAATATTTATCCTTAGCCGTGATGAGCAAATATAACTTTAACCAAGCAAGTGATAAACACATTTGCTAATGTGATAAATATCAATTACTATTAAAACTTACTTGTTTTGACTTTGTTTACTTGTGGATTTAATCATAATTTTACTAATGAATCCAATGACTTTATCAACAATAAGTAAAATAATTTTTTTTACGTCAGTTCCTACTTTGCTATAAAAACGTACTGGCGCCATCTGTTGCAGCTAGTTGTGACTAAGACAGAAATAACGCAGAATAAATTTAAAATTAAAAAATAAATTTAATTAATGAATTAATGTGTTAGGAAAAAAACTGTATTAACATGTATATATAGGGAGAGAGTGAACTAAAAGTAGAAATTGAAAAATCCAATATCGTTTTCCCTTTTATAAGTAATTCTTTGTTTTGTTTCATGCATAAATATATTTGCTACTTTTCAGCTTAATTTCACATCAATCGAAATTATACTTACAAATTCTTTCGTATTTTATCACTTCATGCTTAACTTTTAATAAAGAATGTTGTCTCTGTCTTTTAATTCTGAAGTTTAAACGCACAGAATATAATTTTTGCCATTTCTCATAAAATTACAACTTTAGCTATTTGGTATTAAGGACGTGGACGGAAAAAATACCTGTAGTTTCAAGAGATCCAACGTAGCCTCATTGGATGTCACTAAGAGTTCTGATCTCCTTTAGATCGAGCTTGGCCTTGCTTTCAAAATTCATGAGATACAGATGTCACCCAGTCTCCCTACAGAGCACACAGCCCTTTTGATGGAATGTGAAGGGTCACCCTCCTTAAGTGTATATGGGATGATTATGGGTAATGGGTTTATTTCGTTAGCCAGTAAAGACTAAGAGTTAACAAACAAAACTGTTTATTCTAAGAGTTAACAAAAAAGGGGAAAACACAATTACACAAATACTATTTTACGTTAAACATTTAAACACGCGTCGTTGCCAAGAGGCTAAAAAGTTTGTCTTAAGTCGGCAAAGTTCTCTATCTCCTCTTCCTTCCCTGTCTCGGCTGGGTCTGGGGATCGCCGCTCGCATCCCTGCGAAGCGAGATGAGTCACGTGTCAGAGCGCATGTAGTGGCGCCCTCACATATATTTCCCTGGACAGCTGATATTTGTAATCGTTGGAGAATTTATGACAAAATTAAGGAATATTTTTAAAAAAATAATAGGCTTCTTTTTTAAAACACTTACGAATTTTGCTTATAATACCTCATTTGTATTGATAAATTGAAAAAATAAAATTGTGAAACTATTTTTAATATTATCTCAGAAAACTTTTTTTTTTGTCCGAACAAGAAAATAGTGACAATTTTCTACAAGTAGAGATTATATAAACCATTGATTCTGACACTTCTAATTTAAAGTTGGCTACTTGGGGTATATTAAGTGTCGGCAATTTTTCAATCTGTACGCACATTAATTAGTAATAATTAATACAAAACCACAAGCCTTTTAATAAATACTAAGACTCATTCTGAAATATACACATTTCAGTTGTCATTAAGGTATCCGATTACGTTCGGAACCGTGATTTTGAAAAGCGTGTAAATGGATTATATATATGATATTTAGTGTCACTTAGATTAGAAAATGTATATACAATTGTTTTAAGAATAGAGTATTACAATAAGAAATTATTTAAGTACAATATTTAGACAAAAAATGAACATAGAATGACCCATTTTCAAAATATTGTCTTTTTGTGAAAAATGCTTCTATTATATTAATACTCGTATTTTGCCTGTATATAGCTCAGACCTCTGTACAGAGGCTCATTAGAATTTTTGAAATATATAACTTAGAAGTGGGTTTATCCATGTTTTACGACAACAGAGGGGAGAAATTTTAAGAAAAAAACACCGATAATTATTTCAATTAGTTGTAACTCTAAAAATAATGTGAATTTCTCAAAAATCATAGGTGAGACTCTGTGCAGAGATCTAAGCTAGATACAGGCAAAATATTATTATAATAGATGCATTTTTCACAAAAGGAGAACTTTTTGAATAAAGGTTATTCTAAGTTAATTTTGTGCCGAAATATTGTATTTAAATAATATTTTTGTCAAAATGTCCTTGAAACAATGTTATACATATATTCTAATCTAAGTGACACTAAATATCATGAAAATTATCCATTTATGCACTTATTTAAAATCACGGTTCCGAACGTAGTCGGATACCTCAAGGAAAACATTTTTAGTTAATTGTAATTTTAACTATTATACACAGAGAACAAAATGACAGATAAACATTTCTTTCAAATAATAAGAAAATAATCCACGGAATTCAAATAAACCGCTGTCATTTGCAAGACCGAAGAGATTAAAAAATAATCTGTTCCGTTAAATCTAATCGCTTCCGATCCAATCAATGAAATACCACCCCTTCTCCCTTTAGAATAACACTACAACTGAACAAACAAAGAGTTC
>BMAV01017826.1:40536-60745 GCA_019973955.1 Trichonephila inaurata madagascariensis | reverse complement strand
AGCATTTCGTAGCATTTGACAACGTCTTTTGATTTCATGATACTGGTAGACAGTATAATACGTAGATATCGATACATCTAATTCCTCAAATTTTTTTAAATTTGAATAAACATGCAGTGAGATGAGATTTTAAATAAGGGAATAATTAAAATGCAGAAAAATGATTTCTAATCATAAAAGTACGAGCAGTTTTAATAACGGAATTAATATTAGTAAACCATTTTATAATAGTGAATACAATTAATAAATATTCGGAGTGTGAAAATTCCTTTTTCTTTACATAAGTAAGAAAAATAACAAGATTTTAAAAGCAGAATTGATAATATAGCATTACATTACTTACATTATTCTATATATCACTACTATTCTCTATTATATTACTTAGCATTAATATACTGCTATGAATTTTGTGTAATGAAAGCTTAAAATAGTGTCAATGAATTATATCCGGAATACGCTAATATTACTTTCAGTAGTATTTATTTTATGCTAAAATTGTAGTATTCGCAAGCAACCTTGCTCCTTACATTAAAATAGCGATTCAATGGAAACTTGGTGAAAGAACTAAGTTGGCATCATTACTAGCGAGTTGGCGACTACATGGATGTTTCTGGAAATTATAGGGGAATATTTTAATCTCACGATCTATGACATTAACGGATCTTTCTCAAAATATCCGTCGAGCCTATAAATAGGAGAGGCTTGCTGAAGTTGACTAGTATTGTGATCGTTGAAGAATCGATTAACGATTATTTGCTTGCGAATAATCTTAAACATTACGCATTTATATTTTTACACACTGATAATTATGTCTGAGCGCTGTAGAAGGTGTAAAGGCCTTCTTGGATTTATTTTGCAAATTTTGCTGCTGTGTCCTGTATTTCCAAGGATTGTTTTTCTACAATAAATTTCCATTGCTCCTGAAGAACTGTCTTGTCTTGCTTTTTGAGACTGATAGCATAAAAACCTCAAAACCCGATCTACGTAACACTACTTACATTATTTTATATTGATCAAGATGAAGTACAATAAAAACATTTATAAGGGATTCAACATAAGTTACACAATTTCTTTTAATAAACAAAAACAAAAAAACAAAAAAAAAAAGAACAAACTAATAATATTTAATAGGTAATATCAAAAACCCTAAAGATTTATCTGAGAATAATTCATTCCAGAGAAAAATGTGTCATCTGGTTTATAGAGCAATTTGAATTGTATTCGAAAAATATTTTCCACAAATAACAAAAAAATAGCATTTATTTTAATGCGATTTGCGAGAATAATTGTAATATCTTGATAATTTTAATATTTTGTCTTTAAATAATACAAAAGAATTGAATTTGAAAAACAAGTGTTTGAAAATTAGGTATGTCCAAAAGCCTTTCTTCAGAAGATGAAAAATAAACATTAGTTTCGAAAATTTTCAAGCAATTCATACAAATTTTTATTTATTTTAAAAAACGGTTTGGCATCGGTTCAACAAAAGAGATTTACCACATGAAATATTAATCAAGGCTGCTATAATAAATGATTATCAATTCATTTCTTCCCGAAAGTCTCTCTTTGTGCCCATTCCTTTAAATTATCTTTAAAAGTATTTTCTTTAATAGCTCAAGTTATTAGTATGGATTTTGTATTTATCACTTTTTAAAACATGTGATGTATGGAATATAATGTCAAAATTTACCATTATAAACTTATCGCCCTCCATGGTAATAATTCATAAGTAATAAGTACTGACAAATAAATCTTCTAATACATCCATGCACATTATACCTGCTTATTTGATGTTTGATGCTTCATCACTGAATCTGATGGACCTAATTTTTACTAAGATTTTAAGTATTGTGGTTTCCATTGAGAAATCAAATTCAAAAATATCCACTAAATATTTATACTTTATTTATATGAGTCAAGGTTTCTGGTAATTTTCATAATAAACAACAACCATTTTAATGATTCTGAAGATATATATACAAATTAATATCACAAAGTTCTTATTACAGTAGAGTTCCAAAACTCGGTACTCGATAACTCGGCAGAGTCCGGATAACTCGCTTACATCCTTGCAAATCGACAAAACTCCACGTACAGTTGTTCGATGCAAAAATTATTGTTGCTGTCGCAGTTAACGAAAAAAATGCCGGAAAATAATGCAGACGTCAGCGTTAAGGACACCTTACAAACTCCTAAGATATCACATACTGCTGGATCGCCGAAACGGCCCTTCAGTATTATAAACAACAAAGTGCATCGATAATGGACTTACTGTTCCTTCGTCGTCCTCGTGATGAAGTAGCAAAACGCAGAAGATAACGAGAAAGTCACAATTGGACATAACACATTTCTTTAAGAAAAAGTAGCCAATTGGCTACTTAATTTTCATTTTAGACTGCTTTATGCCTTCATAAAGTACTTTTCTGAGGTGTGTCAGATCAGGTAAACTACTGTATGCTATATATTTCTTAAGGTATACGACTACGCTCGGAACCGTGATTTTAAAAAAGCGCATAAATGGATAATTTTCATGGTATTTAGTGTCATTTAGATTAGAATACATGTATAAAATGGTTTTAAGGACATTTTGACAAAAAAATTTATTTAAATACATTATTTTGGTAAAAAATCAACAGAATAACCTTTTTTCAAAATGTTTTCCTTTTATAAAAAATGCTTCTAAAATAATAATATTTTACTTATATAAAGCAAAGACTTCTCCAAAGAGTCTGGACTGGGATTTTTGAAAAATTCACATTATTTTTAGAGTTACAACCAATTAAAATATATATAATTATAGGCGTTTTTTCCTTAAAATTTCTCACCTCTGTTGCAGTATAAAATACGGATAAATTCACTTCTAAGCTATATATTTCAAAAATTCTAGTTCAGCCTCTATACAGAGGTTTAAGCTATAGACAGGCAAATTATTATTATAATAGAAGCATTTTTCATAAAAGGAGAATATTTTGAATATTGGTAATTCTATGTTCATTTTTTGTCAAAATATTGTACTTAAATAATTTTTTATCGTAATAATATTCTTAAAACAATTTAATATACGTTTTCTAATCTAAGTTACTCTAAATATCATAAATATTATCCATTTAAACGCTTTTGCAAAATCACGGTTCCGAACGTAGTCGGATACCTTAACTTTCATTTTTATGTAGTAAATGCTCTATGCCTTCATAAAGTACGTACTTTTCCTTTTGTTTAAGGGTATTAAAACAGTTTATTTTCCGTTGTATTCACAAGCAAACAATACTTACGAGTGCAGTATTTTCTGAGGAAACACTCGTGCTTATTCTTTTTTAATTTCATTCTGAAAAACAAGGCACTTTCACAAGCTAGGGAATCCTTCGGCTGAGTTTTCGGGACTCTACTGTGTCATTATTCTTTTCATAAATTCTTTAATTTTGAATTCCCTTATTGTTATACGTGTTTTTGAAATGTTATTTAGTGTATATTTATATACATATTTACACAAACACATACACATTTATAAGGGGGTTGGCAACATACACATGCTAGACATCTTAGTTGAAAACTAGCAATGAGAAGTGTAAGCACTATTAATAATTTTCTGTGGGTCAATAGAATTTTCAAACCAGAGTTTCAGATTTTCTAATACAAATTGTGGTACAGATCACGAAACTAATAAGAAACGGGACACATTCATGTCTATAAGAAATAATTCAAAAGTGACCAATTATTTACAATCGAAAGCTAAATACAAATGCTTTAAAATTCTATTAACCAAAAATAAAAATTCTGAGTTGAACGAAATAGTTTTAAAAACGAGAAATTAAAATTTTCATTCTTTCCTGAAGCTAAAATTCTTCAGAAGCTCCATTCCACATTATTAGCTGTGCTATATGATTCAATATTGTTACTGACTATCTCAGTTTTGTTCGAAAATTCGAATATATATCGATTACTTCCTTCCATCTAAGTTGTCAAGTAAACTACACACTCAAAGGCCAGTTCTTTCAAAAGTAACGTCGTTAAATTTGAATCTGTGGTCAATTAATCTATCCTTCAGATTTCAATCCAAATGACGCAAATGGTGTTTCTATCCAACGGTTCCATTGGAAAGAATGAACCACTATGTCCGATATGGAGACGTTCACAGGAATTAATTTGAATGGAAAGAGCCATCATTTTCCTCTCCGCTAGCTGTCAAAAGATTAAAGTTAAGAACAAAGGAAATTATCCGAGACGCTGCGAAATCGAATTCCCCCCAGATAAGGAGCTTGGAATAAAGTTGAAAACCTGCTTACTCTGAAAGTTTGACAGTAATATCTGCTTCAGATAAAGTAAATTGCATTCGGTATAATGTTCATCCAATGCCATTTCGTTGTTATGAAATAGGCTTAAGCAACAAGCATTTACCTAAGCCTACTGATTATTCGAAACGATAAAGAAAGAAAATATTATGGAAATTCAATTTGCTTACGGCAGTGCTTCTCAAACTTTTAATATGTGCGACCGAATTTCCAATCATAATCCCCCCCCCCCCCCCCCGTTATAGAATAACAATGTATAGCATTGAATAATAATGTACTTTGACACTAAATCTACAAAACTACCGTAATTATAAATCGTATAAATTATTAAGATAAGTATTAAATTTTGTATGTGTTATTTTTAAGTAATAGATATTTTAGGTATCACACACACACACAGAATAAGTATCATGTTATATTTTCCCTCTCTAACTTTTAAATTGGAACAGATTGCAAAATAATTTTTAATTAAAGAAGATACTAAGAATACTAATCATACACAGGTACCTTGATACAGAAAGACTCTCAACCACTGAAAAAGAAATCTTCATAGATTTCATGTCAAATGTCGAAGCCAGAGCACAATTTAGTAATAAAGCACTCTGTGAATTTTTTGAACAGGGGTGGATGATGAGTTTTCGGCATTGAAAACTAAAGTATTTCGTATACTTATACCATTTCCAACTCTAGTATAACTCTTATATACTTTCATATAACTATTTCATATATTTTCTTATTAACTTTCAACTTATTAAACTTGTTTTTAGTTTAGTATCGATAAATTAATTATCAATCAAATTGTGCAGTTCTGATGCATTTATATTATATCAGTGTAAATGTGTGTGCATTTTAGTTTTTTTTAAATCATGTCAGAATGTATTTTGTTTTGCTTCCTTTAAGTAAATTAACAATTTTTTTAAATGATCCTTCATATTAGAGTTTTTGATGTACTCGCTCCCGCCACGTAGGATTATCACATCCCCTCTAGTGGGCGTGCCCCACAGTTTGAGAACCGCTGGCTTAAGGAGACACGGTATCTTGTGCACAATTTTATTTATTTATGTAAATATGTTTGCATGTATCCTATTTAAACAAACATAAATTACACATTTAAGAAAATTTTTTTAAGTGTTTCACTGTTTTAAAATTCCTAAGATTTCTACAAATTTTAATATTTTTAAACAATATTTTTTTAATATTCTTAGAAGTGTTCCTTACAATGCTGGGCATGGATTGGTATAACAAGTAATAGTTTCATTTTTTACATTTTTCGTGTCGGACACTATAAAATAACAGTAAAAAACAGCTGTATCTAACTTTGATGATTTTCTTTAAAAAATATATATTCATCTAAGTCCTTGAGTTATGCATTTAATCACCAAACATATTATACAAAACAGCCAGAACAACTCTCAAATCTTAATATTGAATATAAAAAACGCATTAGCATTTTAAATATACGATTATTGTGAAAAGAAATCCTGAGAAAACCATTTCAAGTTTTAAAAGTCAGTAAAACAGGTAATATAATTCTTTTTTTAAGTCAATTCCTACTTAGGTCAACAAAGAAAATTTTTATTTTAGTTACTTTTTATTAAGTACTTATAATTAATATAAATATGTGTATCCATATGACTGAATCACAATATTAAATGGCAAAATAGAAAGCGATTTTGCTTGCAAGTTTTCATTTTCCTTTCTATATATGGTGTTAGACTATTATTTTTGTTTGTTACTATTTATTTATTAAATAAATTTAATTATTCCAATAAAATAGTATAGTAAAAAGAAATGACATTCTCAGAAATTAGGCCATCCCAGGTGGGATTCAAACCTACGACCTTTGGATCAGAAGTCCACCGCGCTATCCATTGCGCTACAGGAACACAGTGTGCGACTTTCCTTTTTATATATGGTGTAGGATTATTGCATTTTTTGTTGCTATTTATTCATTAATTACATTTAATTAATGAATTAATATTTGAAAAACTGTATTAACATTAAGTGTCATCCATTACATGTTTAAGAAAAAAGATGTGTATGTATCAGTGTGAACACGCGGTAGAAGTTAACTTCTTTGGCTTTTATGTATTGTTGTTGTTGTCGTGTATGGCAAAGTGCAGAGGTGCACTTGTCATAATTGAGGGTAGCCACATCCCTGAGAGATTGGACTTCTGCTCATTTTAGTCGCCTTTACGACATGCATGAGCTTGCGTTGGGACTATTCTACTCCGGTCACCACACGGAAGACTATAATGATATCTTTTTAATACCTGATACTGATGATGAGTTAGTTTTGGCGAGATTGTATTTGGTGTTCTTGGCGAAGATTGTCCGAAGAATCTGTTAGGCTTAACGTATGAAACCTCCAATTAGGCTTAATGCAGCTGCATTAAAAGAAAAAATTTTGAAGCTTGAAGTATTTTGCACTTTTCAATTTCTTTTAAAGTCTGCAGCGTACAATATATGCTAAGACATGATCACTGGAAGGATGATAACTTCATAAACAAATATATAAAATTTTATAATAGCTCATTATAATGTCAATCATTTTAAATGTAAAGAAAATGTGCCTCTGGGTACTAATAGAGTTTTTGAATGGTTGGCGATATAATTACGTTGTATTATCTTGTGATATCGTACTCCATCACAAAATTTTTCATATGGGTTTTCTGACAGTACAACCGCACATTGAGAAATATATCCCTTTTTCGATATGCTTTCGGTTGTGACCATTTTAACGGACTACTTAAGTTTAAGATTTGATTATTTTTATAAAGGAAGAGAGAGAGAGAGAGAATTTATTCACCATATGAACTAACTTGTGAAACCATCGATTATATAAATTATGTGCAGCATACTTTGAGATACTTTAGGTAGATCGTCACAAATGTAACCATCTACGATCTTAGAAGAATTGAAGTTGTTGCCGCTTATATGTATTGAATTGTATAATTAAGTTTTATTAAAAAAAAAATATAATTATTTATTAACAAATTTGTTATTATCATTATTATTTCAAACTGTATTTAAAAAACACGAGGAAATTCGGAACTTCACACATTTCTACTTTACGTTCATCGCATAACCGTAACTGGTAACGCGTAACGAAAATTTTTCTTTACCGCGTGCCATAAGAAGTTAACTTCAAAAATGAATTTGAATCTGGTTGGATGAATAAAAAGTATTTTATTAACGATTGAAAGTTTGAACAAGGTATATAAATAAATATATATAGGGAGAGTGTGAACCAATAATAGGAAATGAATAAATGAGAAAGAGCTAAATGCCGACATAACGTGCTCTAGTTTTAATTTTTGCTAAGAAATTTGCTGTTATGAAAAAACTTAAATAACTGGATAAATAATTTAGCTAGAGCTACGAAATTTTATGCAAATTTTTGAAAAATTACACAGTTAAAATGAGGTAATAAAAGAGATATTTTGGTCATTTTTAAGGGTAATGTGCCCTCTTAAATATGAAAACACCCAATTTATTCGTTTCTAGATGATTTAAAAAAAATGATTCTTATTAATAATGATTCTTATTATGATCTTAGAATATTGATAGATTCCGTCCATTTTTTTTATATATGGTCTAATTCTTTTTTTACTTAGTACAGTTTGAAAATTAGAATTGATAAGAACATAATTAACACGTTTCAAATCTAATTTCTGTTATTACGAAAAAGGAATTTTTTTAAGACTAACAATTTGAAAATATATAGCTAAATGATGAGAAATAGCAACTAAACCTCACAATTTATTCAGAGACAAAATAAATTATGCCAACCTTAGAATTCGAGATTTTCGATATTAAAATCGTAAAAGTGTTGTTAAAAAAATAGAGATAAATCTTTTCTATATCTTTTTTAAATATATTTTTACAAGAAAGAAATATTATGTTTACCTAAAAGATTAAATTTCATACAAACACAATACAACCATGTGAATGTAATCCCATTTTTCTTTGAAAGCAGATGCAACTGATACGCATGAAAGAAGAACCTCCAGACGAATATCCCGTTTTTCATACGGCAAATATGGATTCAATTTGAAACCAATACGAAAAAATAGTGGGAAAAAAATAAATAAATAAAAACAGGCTACGAATGTTTGGAAGTTTTAATACATGTTGGTTTTTTCCCTTGTACGAGCAAAATAAAGCCTTTACCTTTCGATGCACGTTTTACCACCATCCAGATCTCATGTGTAATATCGAAAAAATTATTTTTTGATACAATGCGTCTTCTATGGTTCGTGCCAAGTGCAAATCTCTTTGATTATTTTCTTAAACATCGTATGCTATGATGCTTTACTTGCAAAGGCAAACAACACTGCATGCGTGTTGATAAAATGAAATATTTTTTTTTTCTATAACACTCCCCGCGCGACGCCGTTCCTGATATTAGAATTTATTATAATCGTATTAATATTTGTATAGTATCTGAATAATATGCATCCTGTAATACAAATACTGACGTGCCAAGGAGTGAAACATAGGGAACAGAAATTGTGGTGGATGTATTGGAAACGAAATACTAACAGCATCACAAGAATTGAATGTTTCATTCGAAAAATATCACTATATAACGGGTTCTATTTGGGTCTTCTATCAACCCTCTTCGGGAAATTTTTCTTTAACAGTTATTCAATTCCTACTATTAGCTCACACTCTCTATGCATTTTTTTTTATCTTGGGGGAATTTTCAATCGTTAATAAATAACATTTTACAGCGCTCAATTGAGCTGAAATTTTATATGCATGATTATTTTGGACGACAATACAGTAATTTAACTATAATTAATAAAGATTAATTGATTAAAACTAATTATTCAAAGAATTACAAAGACAGCCACGTTGGTATTATTTGTTGTGGCTTAGCGACCATTTTGACGACTTGTGTCAAAACTTGAAAAGGTTTTTTTTCTCACATTTTAAAGCGCTCCTTTGATCTGAAATTTTCTATACACTACTGTTTTGGGTAATAAAAACGATAATTTAATTATAATTAATTAAAGTTAACTGACTGAAACTAATTATTTATAGAATTAGTTACATCCACGTTGGTTTCATTTTTTGCGACTTGGGTCACAACTTGAAAAGGTTTATTTTCTCAAGTTTTAAAGCATTCAGTTGCACTGAAATTTTATATATACGATTGTTTTGGATGACAATACGACATTAATATTAATATTTATATTAATTGTAACTATTTAATAAAAAGTAGCTAAAATAAAATTTTTCCTTTGTTGATCTAAGTAGGAATTGACTTAAAATTTTTTTTTATATTACTTGTTTTAGTTTAAAAACCGCTTTTCGTAGTGATGTCTGATTGTGTATGCAAATATAACTACTATTTAAGTGCCAGTCGTTGAGTGTGCGAGATAATGGTTAAACGCTGATCGTTAAGCTGAATTCCAAAAGTTAGTAAACATCGACTGGTGATCGCGCCTCTTAAGATTAATATTTGACGGAGATTTCGCCAGGAAGTGGTTAAATAACCAGATTTGGAGCTGACTATACTATCGGGCTTCAAGAGGGATCATTCAAAGAGTTGCCCCTTCAGATAAGTACGTTCCATAATTTAGTTATCTGATTGCGGGTTAGGATTTTTTATTGCTCTCAGAGTTAAGTTACAAAACTACAGATTCCGTAAGGTGCTAAAGATTAAACAAAAATAGTTATTTTATGATCATTTCTGTTTCCTCCTCGAACCCTTTCACACCCGAGACAACAACAGAGACAAAAGAAGTTGAAAATGCCCTTATGTGGGATTATTTGCCATAGAAATTTGAATTAGTGAGTTACGATCGAGGGAAGGTCATAAGTAAAGATTGCAATACCGATATACCGACTACCGGTATTTTGAGCCATTTGTACAATTTTGTAATACCGGTATTCACAAGTTTAAATACCGTTTTTTTGGTATTTACTAAAAAATTTTGAAATTGTCTCCTCTATATGTTCAGGGATCGCCAACATAGCAATATAGTATACCTTTTAATTTTATGTCTCACTAACGGGAGAAATTATTTAGACTGTGAATACAAAGTTGCATCGTATAATCAAGAGAAGTTATAAAATACGTGAATCATCCAAGGAGGTGAGCCAAAACTATTCTATTGCAGCTCAGAACGATACTGCACACATGCAGGATTTGAAGTCTGATATTTGTATCTGTTGAAACAAGGTTGTAGTTGTGAAGAAAGTGCGTAATATTTCGATATTTTTTAAATTGGTGAATTTGTTATTCACATTGTATTTGCATATCATACTTTATGGTTTCAAATATTTCCCATATTTATTATATATATACTCATAAATAATATCCTATAATAATGAATAATTTTAAAGAACATAAAAAATCAGTTGATAATATGCTTCGGTTTGGTTTTATTATTTATATGATGAAAACCTCAAACAACAGACTGAATAGTGATATTTACACTTTTTTTTTGTGATTTATAAATAAATAAGATGTTCCTTTACTATTTTGGTGATTCTTTATATACGGTTATGATTTATAAGTTACACATTATGTTTTGTGATACTTACACTCTCTAATAAAACTGGCAAATAAAACAAAGAAACACCTGTGTTTTTTTTTCTGAAATTTCTACTACCGGTATTAAGACCTAAAGAATACTGAATACCGTTATTGAACTTTTAGTCCGATATTGCAATCCCTAGTCATAAGTGTCTGATCAAAGCCCAAATGTTTTTTCGGCTTGACTCTGGTGATCCCGCAGCCCAGAGAAGTGTTCAAGACGTACAATTGCAAACAATGATGTTGTTACTTGTGCCACCTGACAGACAGTAACATCAGATCAAGGCCCACGGAATTCATTGTGGCGAAGGGCTAGATTTTTATGCCTGTCGTTAGCCATAGCTTTGAGCACCATGCAGGTGACAGTACGATTTTGCTCGGTTCCACCCCAATTTTGAGGGAGAATACCCTAGGGATGGTCAGGGACCTCCCACCTCTCTTCTCTTTCCACCAACTACGAAAGAGGACTTGAAGCTCGACAGCTATTTAGAGTACCCCCATGCCGCGAAGGCACTATACATCTACAAACATCCAGGCCCTACGGCACCACAGTCAGTGTCACTAACCACTATACCGGATGGGCGGCTACAAATGCATGCAGTAGAAAAGTGTACCATGTACAGCGGACATTATCTTGTTGAAACATAAGCAAAGGGTTCCGTGAAAGTAAGGACAACACTAATGGACGTAGAATTTCATCGATGCACTGCTATGTTGAAGGCGTATCCCTAATGACAATCAAAGGGGTTCAGTTATCAAAATAAACGATACTCCTCACAGTAACTCATTGTCGTCGAGCTGTGTGTGACGGACTATAATTAGGTGAATATCCCATCGAGATCATGGACGTCTTCAATGCTCCGCTTGAAGTGAGACTAATCACTAAAGTAAATTTTACCCAAGTCCATGAGATTCCAGGTCGAATGTGCCTTACTATGGACAACAATGAGCAGAAATTGAGTTAATGGTCTTCAAGATTTAATCCCCTTTTGCCGAGTCGCCTATCACTAGTGTTCCGGTTACACGTCGGATCATTGATAAGGATTGGAAGAAATAGGGAATGTGAGTGATGATCAGGTGTTCCGTCTGTTCTCGCGTTTTGTGCTCTTTTGGTTGACCGGTAAGTTATTAATGTGGTCATATGTTTTACCCATTCCTGCAACATTGTCCAATGATATATATGCTCTGTGACCCAAATATTGAGGGATCTTCTGATTTGAGCACCATGCTTCTTTTAATCTGCTAGCACGATCTGTCTGAAAAAGGGACATTTGCTCATATTCTGTAATTCGATTTTTTATATCTATTAACTTATTTCATCATCTTTATTTATGAGTTTTCTAGATTATTGCATACATTACACGTGATATACTCAGTGGCGAAACAGCCCATGAGGTCCAAGGCCTAATGTGCCCATCTCAGTATTTGTGGCCTTGGACACTGAGGAACATAAGCAGATGTTCCGGTCTGGAGGTCAATCCGACACGAAACTTCCAGTGTTTAGTCCCCAAGAAAGCTTGGTACTCATTTATTGATCCACTGAAACTGAAGGGACAGAAAAAAGTCTTCAATACTCAACCAATTGGCCCACAAAGAAAGGGCAGGCCAAATTTCAGATGGATTGATAGCCTAGAAAAAGATCTCCTAGTTTTAAGAACTAGGAATTGGAGAACACTGGCAGGAAGAAAGCCGGCCTGGAAAAGGCTTCTTGAGAAGGGCAAGGCCCACCCTTGGCTGTCGTGCCACTGAGGAAGGAAGGAAAGAAACTGAAGTGATGAACGGTTCAGTCGACCTTGCACAGCCCGGGGATAAAACCCTGGACCGGTGGTGTGGAACAGCGATACACCACCACTAGTCCACTGGGCACACGTAACATATTTTCAAAAAAAATTTTTTTTCTTTTCTTACACTCCATATTTTGACGATATGCAATCAAAATCTTTCTTTCAAAAATGGATTATATTTACACTTCCAATATTATTAGGCAAAAATATGAAAAACACAAATAATCAGTAAATAGTTTTTAATCTTAAATTATTTTTAAAAATGTAGTTGTAAGGATTAATTTAATAAATTAGTTTTTAAGAGAATTAAAAGTTTTCTGCATCTCTTTATTTAATTTCCTACTGAAATTCTTTTTATAAAATGATTTTTTGCTTATTTTAGAGTTTAATGGAATTTATTATTGCTTATATGGCTGTTTTAATCTTACGAAAGAATATCTTATTAGTAGGTTCAATACTTTTACTTAAAGGAATATTTTTACTTAAAAATAAATGTTTCTTACTTTTTGAAAGAAATGGTAAATATAAAATGAAAGTAAAAGAAATTGTAAATTCTCCTGAAGAAATATTTTGCATAGAAAACAGGATTATATTTCAGTATATTCATTATTTCATAATGTTTAATGAAAAAAAAGGTTATTAAAAATTTTTAAGCCTTATGAATACGAAATTCTATATTTGATCGTCATTTAGTTTTTTATACGCAAAGTTGAAATTTCCAAATCGGTATTGAAAAAAGGTTTTAATGTGAGATTCAGAATTTTTTTTTATGAAAGAGAAATTTGAAAATACATAACTGCATTTTTTATAGGTATAAGAGAATACTCCATCTTCACTGTATTCTAAAATGGAATTTATAACTTGCGCAAGCGGACAAAAACAAGCTCTTATTTTTAACTAGAAAATAGAAAAATAATGAGCTTCATTCTTATGCTTCCTTTACTTATAAGACTTGAAATTATCGATCAATTAAATTGATATTCGTAAAATGTTACTGATGAATTATGGCGATTGTATGATTTATTGATTTGTGACAGTTATTGCCTTGGAAATCAGAGAAATTTATCCAGAAAGTTACTTAACAGTATTATTAAAAGTTTCCTTTCAAATTAAATTGGAAGTAGTTTTTTAACACGTTTTAAAAAGTTTCAGTTGTATGTAATGGAATCTTTGAGCTCGATTTTTACCCACTTTAAAAGGTCAGATCAATTCGAAATTTCGCACACTTGTCAAGGACAGATGGAAATGCAATAATTTCATAATTCTGTTTTATTGTCCTGATTAGGATCTTAATAATTAAGGAATATAAGGATTTCTAGATTTGGCGACTAATTGCATAAACCATTTTCAGATTTAGCGACTAATTCCATTTGCCATTTCTAGATTTGGCGACTAATTCAAGATTTAGCGCCTAAAAGATTAAGGTGCAACCCTAAAACCGCAAACGGGAATAAAAATAATCTATGTTCTAACGGCTAAATATTTTTTTTATTTTGATAAAGCAATATGCTTAGAAGTAATGATACGAATTAACATTTCGCAATACGTTTAAACGGTGATATAATACGCTTGATATTTAATATTTCTTCTTAACACACTTTTATTAGTTAAGACCTGTATCTATAGAGACGGAATCTTTGAAATACAACGATAGGGGGCTCATCCGACGCCCCGTATAAACGGAGAGAATAAATACCCTTCAGACCCATTAACTAATAACCATGGAAGAGCAAGACTAATTCCAAAAACCACATAATTCCGGCTCCATATATTGAACTCAAGGATAAATTCAACTAAGAATAAAAGATAGTTTTAAAAACTAAAAAAACAGGCTTTTATTGTAGATCGAACTAAAAAATGAAAAATAAATTACAGTTTAAAAAGAACTAAAAAATACGCTTTTATATAGTGAATCGAACTAAAAAGTAAAAAAATAATTCTTAAAATAAGAATAAATGAGTAGCGAGAAAATTAATGTCATTGTGGTAAAAGCGTGGGGTGCTTTGTACTACATCTTTACACTAACTCAGCATTTCGGAACAGAACTAGTAAGAAATTATAAGAATTAATATATAGTTTTTATAAAAATTAATATCATTACGTAGATCGGGGGTTGAAGATTTCATGATTTCGGTCTAGAAGAGCAAAAGAGTTCCTTAAGAGCGATGAAATTTATTGTCGAAAAACAATCCTTGAAAGTACAGAATATAGCAGAATAATTCGCCAAATAAATCCCACAAGGCTTACACACCTTCTACAACGCTCAGGAACGGCTATCAGTGTCTAAAAATGTAAATATGTAATGATAAAGATTATTCGTTTGCAATCTCTCTATCGTAGCAGCTCTTCAGCAGCCAAAACAATACTGATTCAGTTTTTGTGAGAGACTCCTGTTTATAAGTTACACGGATCTTTTTCGAAAAATCCACTTACGTCATTATTCGTGATGATTCGTAACAGGTTTCTTCAGAAATTTACAGAAATATCCATTTGGTTGCCTACTCACAAAAAAGTTCGCTGAAAATGATGCGAACTTGGCTATATCGCCAAGTTTTGCATTGAATCGTTGTTATAATGTAAGGAACGGCGTTATTTGCGAATATTACAATTTGTATCACAAAATAAATACAACAGAAGGTATATATATATAATACTAACGTATTAAACATTCAGATATAAATTATTTACACTATTTTAAGCATTATTTACACAAAATTCGTAATAATATTGCTTAATTTACTAACGGAATCCAAAATTCAAGGTTCAGGATTTAAATGTTGAAAAAGTACCTAATTAACCAACATGAGAAAATTATAATAGGTTACTTTGTTCTCACACATGCATGGCATTTCCAATTAAGGAGCCAAGATTTTCCCTATATTATGTATAGTATAACCTATATAATATAATATCCCTTATAACTTTCCACAAATAAAATAAAAAAATATATTAATTTATTCCAAAACATTTAGAGTTGGATAGAAGTTTATTTTATTTCTCAAAAAATAAGCTGCAAAAAATAATTATTTTTAAAAGTATAGTTTAATGTAAAAGAAACAAAAAGCTAAACAAACATTGAAATGAAAAAATGTTTTTTTCCACTCTCATTTAGTAAGAAACTAATACAATGCGCAGGAAATTTAAAGGTTAATAGTAATTTTGAACGTGCAAAATATCAATTTTTTCAATAATATTTCTAAAAGTTAATACAGAATGCTAAGAAAGTTTTAAGGTATCCGACTACGTTCGGAATCGTGATTTTGCAAAAGCGTATAAATGGATAATATTTATGATATTTAGTGTCACTTAGATTAGAAAATGTATATAAAATTGTTTTAAGAATTTTATTACAATAAAAAATTATTTAAGTACAATAATTTGACAAAAAATGAGCATAGAATGACCCATTTTGAAAATATTCTCCTTTTGTGAAAAATGCTTCTATTATAATAATATTTTGTCTGCATATAGCTCAGATCTCTGTACAGAGGCTCAACTATAATTTTGGAAACATATTACTTAGAAGTGGGTTTATTCATGTTTTACGACAACAGAGGGGAAGATTTGTTTAAAAAAAAGGCAGAGAATTATTTCAATTGGTTGTAACTCTGAAAATAATGTGAATTTTTCAAAAATCATAGTTGAGCCTCTGTACAGAGGTCTGAGCTATATACATGCAAAATATTATTATAATAGAAGCATTTTGCGCCAAAGGAGAACCTTTTGAAAAAAGGTTATTCTAAGTTAATTTTTTGCCGAAATAGTGTATTTAAATAATTTTTTTTGTCAAAATGTCCTTAAAACAATTTTATACATGTATTCTAATCTAATTGACACTAAATATCATGAAAATTATCCATTTATGCGCTTTTTTAAAATCCCGGTTCCGAACGTAGTTGGATATCTTAAAGCAAACCAACAGTAATCACGCTCTCAGCAATAAGAAATGTAAATTTCAACAAAGATTTATCCCTTAAAAAATGTAAACTATGTTTCGTCAATTTATATTTGGATTTCGTTTTTTCATTATTTGTTTTATTAACATCACATTTCGAAGCAACACGAGGGCTCTTGGTGACGAACCCGTTAATTTTAAATTACTGTCAAATGATAATGGCGATACCTGTTTTGACTATTTATTCGAAATCTGTTATTTGGAACGCCACCTTTCCAAGGGGATAAGCAACAACAACATCTGTTATTTAAAATATACTATAAATTCTTTTATATGACAGAGTTAATATATCGTTATTATTGTTCAATAAATAAGTCGATGCTCTACATCAGAGGTTCCCAAACTTTTTTTTCTCATAGACCCCTTGCCACGTGTTTTGGTTTGGGGTAAAATTTATCAAATTAAATACCTTTTTGACAGCTGGTATTAGTAAGGGGACCAACCGTCCTCCTTTTATAGGTTCTGTCTTTCCTCAAAAAGTGTCCCCCGTTTCAATATTTTAAAACTCATCTGTTGATCTCTATTTTCAGAGATGAACCAAACATGTTTCCAAAATGTCGATGAATGGTCTGAAACAAAAATCACAGGAAATAACAATTTTCAAAGGTATTTGTTGACTTTGTCACATGTAAATTGGGCAGATATAGAAAATTACCTAGAGTTTTTATCGAAAGAAATGCTTGGCATTAAAATCAATGACAATTGTCTGCTTGAAGAAGCAGACTGAAGAATGAACGTATTTTTAAATTCTAATAAATTAGAACAGTTGGAAAATCAACATGCTGCGAAATTGGTAAAAGATGGGTGAAATTACTTAAACCATTTCAAAAATGAACAAATTCCATATGAAAATGTAATTATTCTTGTTGAATTTACGTTGTGCTGCCCTGGAACTAATGCAGCAGTTGAAAGAGTTTTTTTCAGTTGGTAATGATTTTTGTGAAGTGACTAGTGAGAAATCATAATTGAATGTAATATTTTAGCTACAGTGCTTACCGTAAAATTCAGTATGCAGGATATTTTTTGCCTGAACTTTCTGATATGTTAAAAAAATGAAATGTTGACAACAAAAATATCATTCAATAGAAAAAATACTCGTTTAAGATAATAATTAAAAAGAATGTAAGCGCAATTAGCGTATTTTTGCTTGAATTAATGAAACGTTTCATATATTTAAGTTGTAATATTTTCTTAAATTTTTCGTCCTTCTTTTCATTGTAAGAAAAATGGTCACCTTAGTATTAGGCTATTTATTTTTAAAGATTTAAATTTCTAAATCTAAAGAAGTATAGTGTTTAAAACTTAAGAAACAAATGCTAATTAAATTAAAATTTAATGCATAAAACAATTGATCAACAAACAAATGTATATAATGGAAAGGATGAATCTGGTGCTTCAGTAAAAAATTTTCAACATTTGGCATCAATCTTGTCGGATTTAACCTTAAATTTCCTCGGTTTTTAGAGTCCTGATTTTTTTTTCTTTCTCTTTTTTTAT
Organism: Trichonephila inaurata madagascariensis; assembly: GCA_019973955.1. NCBI lineage: Eukaryota > Metazoa > Arthropoda > Arachnida > Araneae > Nephilidae > Trichonephila > Trichonephila inaurata. The sequence goes on along the minus strand of BMAV01017826.1, from coordinate 42,670 downwards.
TTTGGAGATTGGCAACAATGCTGAAACTTCTTCTCATTAGGAAAGGCAATTCAAAACTTTTTTACAGTACTCCATAATTCGGGATAAATAACAGGTATGTGTGTCTTTTTAAATCCAAAATTACTGATATCCGTTTCTAAACTTTAAGATCTCCTCTACTGCCTTTCCCTATCAGTTACTCTTGTCATACATAGCATTTTTTTTCAATGTGATCGGATGATGTGATGATTTCCATTGAATCGCCATTATAATGTAAGGAACACGGCATTGCTTGCTAATATATTACAATTTTAATATAAAATAAATACAACAGAAAGTAATATTAACATTCTACACATCCAGATATAAATTACTTACACTATTTTAAGAGTTCATTATACAAAATTGCTGAGCAGCTTAGGAAGGTGTTTTAAAAAATCGATCCACAAAAAAGTTACGGGGCATTAAATTTAAAAAAAATCCTCTTTTATTATCAACTATTTGAATACCTTTATTAATTTATACAAAAAATGGGTTTTTTTTGTTCAGTTGAGATATGCAAAAAGTTTTTTTTCTTGTTTAATTTGCAATTCACATAAATTCTCATTAAAAACTTCTTTATCCTCCAATCTGTATTGTTTAATTTTTCAATTCACTCGTGCAAAGAACGGGTATACCAGCTAATATTTTATACTGTTTAAAAAATACAATTTCACAGACAAAATTGTATTTGACCCTCTAGACTTTTTACTTGCTGTGAAAACTGAAACAAAATCATATTCAAATGAGCCAAATGTACTGGTTTATGAGGAATCAAAAAAGTGTATCAAAATATGAAGTTTCAAAAATTCACAAAGTAATATCCTCCCCTCTATTAATTCTTAAAAAACAATATAAAACATTAATTAAAATATTAATCCTTTCAAATATCACACACAGACGGGGAAAAAAAAGAAAAGACTAACAGCTTATCTTTATTTTACTTACACCTTCTAACTTCTGAGTGATTAAATTGGATTGCTAAATTAGTTACATCAACGAATAGATATTCTCAAATGACATTCTAAATCAAATTAAAATTTTTTAAAAAAATGACGGAAAATCGTTTTCTTTTAGAAATTGAGACTGAAGTGAAACGAAGCAAGAAAAAACATTCCACTCTACAAAACTGCTCATCGGAGACTTTAAACGGAGATGTCTGTTCACGGTTGTCTCAATCACCTCCCAGGAGATCAGGGGAGCGTCGTTCCCTTGAACAGTTTATTCTTTTTTCTATTCATTCCAACTCTTGTTTCATAAAAAAGAACTCCTCTCTTTTTTCGTATCAGAATAACATGCCGAAAAAGGTTAGCGCGAAAGAAGAAAAGTAAAAGAATCACAATAAATGAGTCCAATTCTAACAGTTGTGAAAGGAGAAACCAAAAAAAATTGAGAAGGCAGTTGACATTTACGCTCTCAGTGAGAAGTTTTCAACCGTGTTTTTTACTGTCTTTATTTTAAGATCTTATTCCGAGAGAAACTGCTGATCCTTTTCTCAACTCAACTCAATTACGACTCCAGACACGCGCTCGTTTCGGCACAACTTACTTAGGAAAAGGAAATGATTCACTTTAGAAGTCGGGAAAATGCTATCGATTGTGAGGGTGTGCTGTAATTTTCGACACATCCTGCAATTGGATTTCGAGACTCTTTACTTTATTATACTCTTTTTTTTTGTTCTGCGAAGAAGGTTTTTGCGGTTGGCTTGTTTCGTAGCATATATGAAAATCTGACATATGCCAGCAGTTTCGAATTCTTGGGAATCTTATGCAGTGGATTAAGCATTAACCAAAGACGACGGTCCATTAAGTAAAAATTTTGGTGTTTAAGATGGATAGGATATTATGTTGGAAATAACTTATAGATATTCTTACTGTGTAAGATATCGTATTGCTTTTAACTAGAAGTTCTTAAACTTTCGGTAAATATGTACTTTAGATTATGTGGTTGTAAGAATTGAATCTCAGAGAGGAATATGAGAAAGCTATTTTTCATGAATGAAAAGTCTATGACAGAATTGCCTCAATTGGCTGGCAAAGAATTTAATCAATAAATTGGTGTTCTGTTACCTATTCTTATTAATATATTACAAAATTAATTTTGTTTCTATATGAAA
>BMAV01017826.1:0-36412 GCA_019973955.1 Trichonephila inaurata madagascariensis | reverse complement strand
CCCCGGGTCCATTGTTTTTCTTTAATTTTATTTAGCAAATTACCAGATAACTTCTGTTTTGCTGTTAAAACAAAAAAAAAAAAAAAAAAAAAAAAAGAAGAAAATGAACGGATGAAGAGTGTCTTCTCCGATATACTGAATAATTGTTTAGATAATGATTATCTCAGTAATCTTGTTATTTTGGCAGCAAAATGATGATGTTGAAATCTAGTGCCTTTTAAATCAATCTACACTATCTCTGACGAAAAGGAAGCTGTAAATTTTGCAACCGAATTTTTGAGAATTCTCTGGATATACCAGGAATGACACCACACAATCTTCGGTTGAAAATTAGTTCAAAGGTTATTCTTCAGTGTAACTTAAATCCACCTAGAGTGAACACGTTTGGTTATCAAATAATCACCGGAAATGTTGTTGAAGCAACCATTTTGACTAGAAAATTTAAACGAGAAATGTTCCCGTTGCCAGGTATTCTAATGATACTGCCAGAATCTGAGATACCATTCAAATGCTTCAATTTTCAAAGCCAAACAACTTCCTTTTGCTGCGTGGACTTTAAAAAAATCCCTGTTTCTCGAATGGTCAACTATATGTTGCATGCTGACGTGTGGGGAAACCGTTGAATTTATTTGTGTTAGCAAAAGACAGTTTAACAAAAAATAATAGGCAACGATTAGCGATTAATTAAATTAAAATTATGAACTGTTATAATTTAAAATGACAAACATAATGTTGAAATCTATCACAACAAAGCCATAGGAACGCGTGGCTGGATCTGCTAATATATATATATATATATATCGTTTTCTAAAAAGTTAAATGGAAGTCGAATTAAAATACTTTGCAAACCTTTTAAAGATAAGCGTCCACCTTTTTTCTGAAAACTTTGTTTGAAAACGGATATCAAACACATCACTGGCATGTTTTAAATACCAAGATTAATAGAAAAAATAGCGCTTTTTATGACAAAAAAAAAAAAAAAAAAGGAAAGGAAATTTTTTAAAAAATTTTCACAGTTTCAAAAGTGGGGCCACTAAAATGTGCCTTCAGAGGCCATTTGTGACCCGCGGGCCACAGGTTGAAGATCCTAACTTTAAATTAATATTTTGTATTAACTAAAGCAGTTATGTATTTTGTATATCATTAATCGAAAATAGAAATTTGTAGGACAATCTTATCCTTAGGAAAAAAGAGGGGAAAAGTTTTACACTCGAAAAAGCCCATGCAACGCCAGGTTAAGCACGTCTGAGATGAGAGAAAGTAAAAAGAATTTCTAAAAAGGGAATTTTAATGTTATCTAATTAAACTAGAAATCACGTGTATAAACATTAAGTAGAGCTGACATAAAGAGAAGGGAAAACTTCCATAGGGAAAAGTTATACATTTGAAAAAGCATTTGTTATACAACGCCGGGCTATGCAGCTCGCAGTATTATATAGATTTCATTAGGAAAACCACATTTCGCGTATAAGTATCTTTGGCATTTCGATCAAGAATAAAACATTTTGAAATTTCTATGTCTATGATTACTTCTGATCCAGAGTTATCTGTGAACTATAATCTGTCACCTAACTTGAAACATGGAATTGTTATTGTATGTAAAGAACATGACTTTTTGGGGAAATAGAAAAAGGTTTAGTTACATAGGTAACGAAAGATGATCGTATACTTGCATTCTTTACCATTTTAATTATAAATTTAACTTAGTAGAATTCTGTTAAAAATTCTACAAATTTATTTTCGCTAACTTATTTTGGATAAAAAAGGGGATATATAATTTCTGTTATTTGTGGTATAAAAATCATATGTCAGTGATATGATGGCATTAGGTGAATGAATCTAATTGAATAGCAAACCCCTTAAGCGTGTAATGACTCAAAATCTTCGAGCAGATATTTACGATATCTTCAAGATAACTACTTAGTTAACGAAATCCACATTATTTCCTTCCAAAAGGTCAAGAAAATTTCTCGATTAAAAGACGACGCTTTCTCGACAATTCCATTAACGTTTCATCATGGCGAATTTGTGGTTGATTAGATTATCCGTTAGGTTTCCGTTCCAAGTGATCTAAATATTGTTCCACAGAAGGCACGACCAACCGGAACCACAAAGTCCGAAACGGTATGATATTCTCCGGTATGACAGCACCTATCAGAATTAATTTTAATGGAAAGCTTCCATTATCCTTTCGGTTCACTGGCAGGATATTAAAGTCTAGAACAAAGGAAATTGCTTGAGACGCCCAGAAATCGAATTCCTTACAGATAAGAGAGATATATCGTAGAACAGAAAACCTTCCGGATGGAATTATTCCATTGCAAGGAAGCATGAATAATTGTACTATCTATTTGGGATGAAAGGTCCCTCATCCGATATTAAAGGCAATTCCATTACTTTTGAAACTGCCTCTGCTGCAGTCTGCTCATGATGAAAGAACAGAGAGTAATATGGGTACGCGCGGCAAATCCAGTCGATCTTGAAAATTGGCGGAATTCCAACCAAACTAAAGCCAATCAAAATATACCCAACTCTTTTTCAATTCCTACTATTATAGTTCACAATCTCCTTACATATATATATATTTTGTTCAAATTTTCAATCGTTAATAAAATACTTTCTATTCATCCATTCAAGTTCAAATACATTTTTTTAAAGCTTGTAGTGGATGAGACTTGATGTTAATAGAGTTTTTTTCAAATATTAATTCATTAGTTAAACTTAATTAATAAATAAATAGTAACAAACAAAAATAATAGTCCAACACCATATATAAAAAGGAAAATCGCTCATTGTGTCCCTGTAGCGCAATGGATATATCATGCTGGACTACTAATCTAAAGGTCGTGTGTCCGAATCCTACCTGGGATGGTCTAATTAGTGAGAATGTGATTTATGAATGAATAAATAGCAACAAAATAATAACCCAACACCATATATAGAAAGGAAAATGGAAAATCGCTTTCTATTTTCCACTTAATATTGTGATTTGGTCCTATGTATGTACATATTTATATTAATTGTAATTATTTAATAAGGAAGTAACTAAAATAAAAAATTTCTTTGTTCGCCCAAGTAGGAATTGACTTTAAAAATAATTTCTTATATCACTTGTTTACGCTGTATATACGTTCCTTAGAAAATCTTGCAAAAAAAACGTGTAAAAATACATGGGACGTTTGGTAAATTTGGGGATATGTTCCAATACTTTAAAAAATCGTGTAAGAGGAAAAATCCCTAAACGTCCTCCCTCCCCCAAAAAACGCGCAAAAAAGTAATTATAAAATCCATATTACATATTTATAAAACAAAAACAATTCATTTTTGCTTAAACAAATTAGTGTAGATTGAAAATTCAATCTATATAAGTACATCTGATATATATAAAATTCTCTTGTCACAGTATTTGTAGCCAAACGCCTCCAAAACGGCTAGACCAACGTTTCTCAAACTGTGGGGTGCGCCCCCTTGAAGGGAGTGATAACCTTCTAAGGGGATCCCGAGCATATCAAAAAGTCGAAAATAAAAGATTAAAAAAATTGCAAATTCACTGAATGGAATCAAAACAAAATACATTCTGACATAATAAAAGTAAAATACATTGATATAATCTATACTTATAAATGCATTTGTACTGCACAATGTATTTGATAATTAATTTATCAGTACTTTGTTAAGAACAAGATTAATAATTACTACCGACTCCTATGCGCTTGTCATATACAAAATTATACACAAAATTTAATACCTATCTTGATAATTTGTACGATTAATAATTAAAGTCATATTGTAGCTTTAGTATCAAAGTACGTTATTTTTGAAATCAATTCATTGTTATTGTATGGAGGGGGGCGCGATGAAAATTATGATTGAAAATTGTGTCGTACGTATTGAAAGTTTGAGTAACACCGGGCTAGACCGATTATCATGAAATTTGTGAGTATATTCAGTAGGTCTGAGAATGAGGTTGATTCACGACAATGAGGCGCCAAGTCGGAATCACGTGACAAGTATACTAACATTTTTCCGCGTTTTGCATCAGTGTGTAAATTTCGTATGCTTGATATGTTTATTTCTTGTGTGTGAAGCTTATTTCTGAAATTTTATTTCTTTTTTTATATCTTTGCATTATCCTTGTTTAGTAATTAAGTATGAAGTATTTTTAATAATTTTTTAGCATAATTTTTGTTTCAGTTTAGTATATTTGTCATTTGGTGTTAGAATGCGAAGTCGGTGGTTACTTGCAGTCTCTGTTTATATATTTATTAATAGTTCAGATTATTTTTTAGCATTAATAAGTCCTTTGTTTTTATGTAGTTTATTATGTTTATTTACGCACAAGAATGATTTGCAGGATAGAATTGAGACCATTAAATTTGGAAAAACTTCTCATATATGTCCAATTACTTATTGGTACATAGTGTATCACCCCATATAAATTCATAAAATAGCGTAATTTATAAGAACATGTAGATATGAAATGGTCCCATTTTGAAACGTTAATGTTTATACCTTTCATTGTCTGACTCCCTTAGTAATTATCAGCTACAAATGTTTAATGTTTTTAGAAATAATATCTCTATAATTTCTCATAGAAGAGTGTGGAACATTCAGAAACATGAAATACAAGTAAATATAATTTTGAAAATAAAATTATAATAAGATTTTTCAATAACATGGATATTTTTGTTTATTTAAAAATTTTCATACCTATTTCTAACGTTTAACAAGAGATTTATACTTTTTGAGAGCAGTGTATAAAATAATAGTTGGTTAATAATGAAAGTTTTTGATTAATAATTAGGAATTCTTCTGTGATGGAAATAAAATTGTTTTTAACATCATTTAAAGGTTTGGGATATCTGAAATAATCTAATTATAAACAAATATTTAATATGTTTTATTGTTTGACTTCCTTTGTAATTATTACCCTTCAAAAGGTTTGAATTTTTTTAGAAATACCCTTCTCCAACATTCAGAAAGAAATGAATTTGACTTTAAAATAAATTAAGAAACATGCTTAAAGAAATGGGCTTTTTTTAATAAAATTATTTTATAGTAGAACACAAATTAAATTGTTTTCATGAAAATTTCTCGTATACAGACGCAGAATCGGACAGTTTTATTTAATAATCATACTCATTTTAATATACATTATTTATTGACACTTAATTTTTTAACATTACATGAACACACTATAATTAAATAAAGCAGTTCATGATCTGCTGTATAAATCAGACTCTATGAATGTAACACTATACTATAAGGACAAATAGAGAACAAATCGAGGATCAACTGCCAATATTCAACGTGCATAATATCTTGTTCAATTATTATATCTCAATTTTTATCTTGTTGATAATATCTAATAAAATTATCTGGAAACCTTAAAAATGGCTTTTTCAATTTATTTGCATGAAAAAAGTATTAAATATCAACAACCCAAACAAATAAAATGATACTGTAAAAAAAAAATTAAAGAAAATCCACTCCTAAATCACAGATTAAATAGCTAAAAAAAAGGTCAAATTATGCAGAAAATTTCTGAAATTTTTCTCAATTTATTTATCTCATTAGGTTTACGACATAAAAACTTAAATTTTTAAACACCACCACAGGCACAACTGATAGTAAACAAACAAGTAATTGGGTTATCTGTGCTTTAAAAATAATTAAATCTTCAATTTTTGAGAAATTGTATATGTATGGATCCAGATTAAATGGAATATCCTAAGAATTTAAAAAATTTCAGATCTTAAATCTATACAATCAACTTTCTGAATTTACATAAAGCAAATTAGAATACTTAAATCATATGCAACTTATAGAAAGAAGTTTTGAATAAAAAAACAAATACACATATAAAATGGCAATGTGTAATGTTACTATTTTTTGTAAAATATCTCGATAAACTTTTTTTCATGTCCTAAAAGTACAATAAACCTCTGTTATCATAACTAAAAAATTACATATTAAATACTAAAGCTTATTATATTTATTTTTAAACCACCCTAATTTTCCTTACAATAATTTTTATTTTTATTAATAAATCTTTACATTGCATATACTACATCAAAATAAAATTGACAAAGGATTTCTTTTTTTTTTTGAATTTTACACTAATTACAAAATTCCTACAATCTGTTCCTGTAAAATATACGAAGCATTATCTTCTGTTTTAATGGGAATATTTGATTTTTTTAACACTGAACATACCAACACTTAACCACATACCACACTTTCTACCAGTTATTGTATGTATAATGTTAAATATACTTCAATTCATCCAAACTTAAATCTATTTGGATTAATGCATTGACATGTTATTTTGTTATCACGGATTATGCATCTAAAGTATCCCCTTTTATACATAATTATATTTATACTAAAAAACAAAAAAAAAAAATTGAAAATGAAACATTAGGAAAAAAGGTTCAGAATTCTTGCTTTGAAGTTTGAAAATATATTAACTTCAAATACAAAATGAATTATTTCAAAGTTTGTCTAAGAAATGCTAAATCAGTACTCATACCATTCCAAAATTTGGAATATACGTATTAAACTGCCAACTAATTTCACCAAGCAAAAAGACATCACGGATTTTAAAAAAAATTATATCACTATAATTACTGTGTTCAAATATGATCATGAACAGTTTCTACTATTGGTTGTATATTGCAGCATTTGGCGGTCTTATGATTTGAAGAAATTAGTCGATATTATATAATATACAAGTGCTCCAAATTTGCCCTTTCAACACACGTCACACAAAAATATCAGTGATTTTGGACAATTAACCCATTAAAAATAATTTTGAATTTTTTTTCTGAAATTATCTCTTTTTTTACTGAATTTTGCATGAATATAAATTATTGCAAATAGCAATTTGTCAAGTTATTCATTTAAGGGTAAATAGAGAATTTTTTGAAAAATGTTATATTAAAATTTCGAATATTTCTATTGCTTTTAGAAAGTAAATATCCTACAGAATCAATATGTAATATGTTTATATGTAAAATCATATTTGGTTTCATGATCTTAATTACTGATAAATATCATAGAGCTGATCTAAGTACACTTCTTCGGTCAATATTGGTAAATAAAGCAATACAACAAATTTATTCGGGACTTAAATTTATAAGCAGGATAATATCAATACAGATGAAACTTTTAGACTTTAATACTTATGTCAAAATTAAAATCCAGAGTATTCTTATGCTTAATACATTTCAGCTGGGGTTGCATAGATTTTTTCAATACACAGTGTTATACTTCAACATGTGTATAGTCTATAAGTGAAACTTATCATTAAAATTAATGAATTTTATATTTTGATAACCCTTTTGCAAATACCAATAAATGTTATCCATAGTAAAAAAAGTGTACATCTGTGTGACAAATTTATACCAAATTCTGAAAAACAGATGTGTTAAGAAATCCCTATACTACATAATAAATAGATACACTACACAAATATTTTATAATTTTTATTTTTTTGTGTAAGAGAATTATAGATTCAAAAATGTGATTTATTATTTTGACCATGCAGGAGAGAACAGGACTTTTATATTGAATATATACACACAAATTTACCTTCTATAATACACACAATTTAATTAAAAATTTTAATGCCTTAATTTTTTTACCACATTCAGAATGAAATTCTCGATAAATAGTATCTTTTTACTAAAATGGTGCTGCGAATAAAGACTTTAAAAATGTTGCATAATATTTTTACTTATAATATTACAAAAGGTAAATGGTAATTTGCATTTCTCATGTTTGAAAGTGGTATTTAATTTATCATCAAGTACAAACATTAATGAACCTGTAGTGAATTATGATATTTTTTCATTTCTGTAGTGGATGCTTTTTGAAATTTTTTTTCCCAAAAGAATGTAAAATTATTTAGTAAAATACATTATATTATATATACTTGTTTCAATATATGACATGTAGGGTTACATATCAGATTTTTGTGTTTTTATTTTATAGATAATTTAATACAGAAAAATATCTCTATATTAACTACTCTGAAGATGTGTAAAATAATTAAAATTTAAGTTAACTAAATATATTTTATATTTTTATGTATGTTCTCTATATAATTTAATTTAAAATAAACAAAAATTTATATAATTTAAAAAAGTATTTAAAGTAGTACAAAAAGTATTTACAATCCTGTAGATATCTATCCAAATTCCTTTTAGCAGAAATTTCTTTTGTGAACACAAAAATAGTAGGAATGGAGCTGGCGACGATTTCTAAATGTTTGGTATTGAAAACAAGCTTATTTAAAGTGGTCAGAGCATAATAAGTGAGGAGATGGTTTAAAATCCTTACGCTTCATCATCTTATCCATGTTTCCTAAACACTCGAATTTTTTTACCGGGATATTAAAAAAAAAAGATTTTTTTCCTATACAAACATCTTATCTTTTACTCTAATCGAAAAACCATTTATAGTAAAAAACGAAATTTTAGTGGGTATAATGTAAAAGAGCAAGAGCAAAATAGTACACAAAAGAAGTGTTAGATTAGAGTTAAGCGGGAAACAAACCAAAACATATTCACGTGACATCCTCATCACGTGATCGTGACGTCACATGAATTGACCTCATAGGACGTATACTGTTTTTCGTACCCCTAAGTGATAAGGGTGGTCCACCCTAAGAAAAATGGTTTTTGGCACCAAATTTGATTTGTCTGCATTGTTGTAACTCTGTTAATGTTACAACAATGACGAAAGCTGGCGTCGAAAATCGGTTTTCAGCCAAACTGGAAATTCATGATGTTTCTCTATTGACTGTATTAATTAACTTTGTTTAAAAAATAAATGTCTTTAACATGTGATTAACTTGAAATATATTATTAAAATCTGAATTTTTACAATGTTTTACATTTTTTACAAATTTCTATCGATTTTTTCTAATTTAAATTCCTAAAAAAAGAAAAAATTTTCAAGCAGATAGGTACATTTTTTTAACCTTTTCCAACGCTGCGAAGTTAATTTGAAACAAAATAATTAAGACTTCAAAAAAATTTTTAGAATTATGTAATTAAAAAAAATTTTGCTTTTTTTATACGTAAAATATTTTTAAAGATATATTTGGGGAGACGTAAAAATACAACAGAAAAAAATTGGAAAAATCGCCAAATGACAGTAATAGTTAATTATGGTAAAGCTACATCAGAACTTACGAATTTGAGTGCTTATAGCACATGTGCTGAAAAACAACTTACGGAGAGTATGTAAGCAGATAAGAGATTTTTCTGTCTGATAAAAGTGTTTTCTTTTTGAATGTTTTTTCTTCTATAATGAACGCAAATAACGAATTTTCCAGTAATTTTCCAAATCCAACTTAATAGTTTGAATTTTAAGAAAGTATTCATTGTTTCAGTATAAAATAATTAATACGATCTTAGTCTTTTATAATACATCGCAAATGATAATTTTCTTTTAGAGAAATAATTTACTGAAAAACCTCAAAATATAGAAAAATGCTGCCATATTTTTATTAAGAAGTAATTTTTCCTTTTAAATCTTTTTTTTATACAAGGAATGCAAGTAAATTTTTAGGCTTTCCCCCCATAGTTCTTTTTTCATATTTACATATATTTAATTGAAAAATCAAACATCTAGATCAAAGCAGTCGTTTCATAGCTAACGGTAGACATTTTTTGATTCATTATCTTACGAAAATTGATATAAATTAATATACATTTTTCTAAGAATTAAAGTTATTTTGCGTTTTATTGTTTAATACTAAATTATTTATTTAAATAATAAATTTGTACGTTATCTGTTTTGTTGAGAACAAAACTGGATTAGCTTTGTAAATTTTTAATCCAAATTAGAATTTAAAAAAAAAAAAAAAGGTCTTATCCCTCGGGAAAGAAAAAGGGGCTTTATATTTTTATACTTGAAAAAACCCACACAACGCTACGCTAAACGGAGGGAAAAGAAACCTGTCTGATATAGAGAAGAAATTTCTGAAAAGGGGATTTTTAAATGACATAAATCACACACACATCCAGAGAGAAAGGGAAAATTTTCATGGGGTTAAAGTTGTACTCACGGAAAAAGCCCGTGCAACGCCGGGCAAAGTGGCGAGAAAACAGACCTACCCGATGGGACAAAGACGTGGAAGAAACTTCGAAAAAAAGTATTTCAATGACATTAATATAGAAATCACACACACACCAGGAATTGCTGATACTGAGTAGGGAATCTTCCTCGGCATAAAGCTGTACACTTGAAGAAGCCCGTGTAACGCCGGGCCATCCAGCAACATATAAATTTAAAGATTAAATTAGTAAAAAAAAACTACTCATCGCTACTTGATAAGAAGAGTGCGCATTGATTACGAACTGGATCAAAAATGTTGTCATCAGTAGATATGTAAGATATGTCTAGCATAAGCAAGATATGTCAGACTATATGTCGTTTTTGATTCAAATGAAGAATTTCATTAATTTTTAACGACCTCTGTTGGTTTTCATTATTACCAAGTCTTATTAGCGGCTGTCCTTTTGGTGTTTCTCAAGTTGATTATATCATTCTTGATATCCTGCTACATAAGATAAAGTAGAAATTTTAATGCCCACTCTATGTCAGTATCATGAGTAATAAAATGCCATTTCGTACATGTAGCCAACTTCAAGTTCTCGCGAATTAAATCAGCTGTTCATAGTTGAACTTCGACTTCGTTACTATAAGACTTCTTTATAATCAAACTGTTATAAATTCGATCAAATCTTCCTCATCCAAAGGGCAATAATTCTCAAATTGTTTTCGAAATTCGTGTAAAAAATGATTTGCTCAAGTTGTGTACCGTGTTTTTTCAAAATCGTGTAAAAAAAAAAATCGGGTGTACGTTATTGAAGAACATCATCGGCAGAAAAATGGCATCATTTGACGGTAATGGTTGACATATTCACTCGTCTAAGACTATTCTATTTTTAATGACATTAAAATGACATTCTTGCTTTAAAATTTAAATTTTAATGTAACGTGAATTGATTTATGACATCACTTTCACGTAAGTTTTTTTTTTATTTTTAATGGGATGCGGATTGGTGTTTTTCCATTGCAGACCTAGTACATTCCCCCAAGCTAATATCTCTTTTTAGTGCGGCACCATATAGGCGGATACCAATCACCGCAAGTAATTTTGACGCCTAGTTTCCTTTCTAGAGGAAAGCAGCTGTGTTCTGACGATGCAAACCTGTTTTAGGATTTAATTTTGCCGACAGCAGCCAATCCAAACAGACACTCTTGGAACCTTTTATCTGCCGTATAATCATATAACATAGCCGCTGTCGATTTTCTGCATCATGAAAACCCCCCGACTTGAGCTGGGATCGAACTCGTAACCTTGGGTGCAGAAGTCCAGCACAAACCCACCACGCCACCCAGCCGGCACTTTCACATAAGTTTAATTTACAAAAAACTTCATTAAGATAATAAAGTATAATCTTTATGTAAAACGTTTTTCAAAATAAAATTGCTGCTAGAAATTATATGTTTTAACCAGAAAATATGAAGTTTTCTAAAAAGATAAACTTTCGATTAAAAATAAATTAAAAGTCGATAAATTCCATCGATAGAATATTCGATATCGGTTTGATGGTTTCTACTCAAATAATCTTGAGAGTTTTATAGAATTATTGGCAACAGTTATTTATTTTGTAAGAGATCATGTGACATTTTTCTTTTTGTTATTTTTATCGATTATTGTTGTGAAATGGGTATATCTTCCTGATATTTTAAATACACAAACTTAAATAATATGAAGTCAATTACCTTTTATTGAATCACAGTGGGAAGCACATACGATGGTAGAAAATGATTTCATTATCGGATATTAATAATTTAGGCATTCGCGGACAGAAAATATTGATAGTAAAATTGAGAGGGGGAATATACATTTTTTTCAGATTTGCAATGCCATTAATTTTATGTTTACGACATGAATAATTTTATATCTTAAATGTTTTATTGGATTTCATTTGAGTTGAGCTTCAAATACATAGCTTGGTTTTAGAAACGAAAGTGCCCTTTTATACAATTTCCAAACTCTCACATTTTTCCAGAAACTATCAACTGGTGTAATTTGATTAGATTTCTTTTTATTAACGTAACTTTTTATGATGCTTTTTACTGATTGTTTGTTTGGAGCTGCATAAGGGCTATTGGCAACAGACCTTGAAATTTTGAATGTCCGTCAAGTAGCGAAAACGATATCATCTGTTGAAAATTTAAACTTTTTCAACAAGTCAAAAGTATCAATGAAACATAAGAGAAAAAGGACAATATTTCATAATATAGGGGACATACTATTAAATATATGCTAAAAAAGTAATAAAAATTTAAGTCAATTCCTACTTTGGCAAGTCAATTCCTACGTTGTAACGTCGTCAGAAATAACGCAGAATAAATTTAAAATAAAAAAATAAAAATTAATGAATTAAAATCTAAAAAACTATTGATATCAAGTGTCATCCACTACAAGTTTAAAAAATGCATTTGAACTTGAGTCGATGAATAAAAAGTAAACTGAAGTGCCACTGGAATTGGAGATAGCAAGGGCTATGCAAATTGTGCAGCAATGCGCATCATTTATGCGCAAGTGAGGGCACTGTGGTAACTGCATATATAACGCGTACTGTTGTTCGAGTAGTTCAAGTAGTGTTGTTCAGGTTTCTCTGAATTAGAGAGAGTTGTTGAAATTGCCAGTATGGGTAAACTGCCTCATTTAGATACCTTCGATCGCGGACAAATCACAGGTGCGCGACACATGGGCCATTCATTTTCCAAAATCATGAGACAGCTAGGATTTTGAGGGTCGACAGTGTCAAGAGAATACCAAAAATAAATGAACTGTGGGGAAAAAAACCAGTGATTGGGTAAACGGCAAAGGACAATTAGCCGTGACAGTGCGTGGTGAAAGACGGCTCAGGCGTATTGTTTGTAGCCAGCGAAACCAAACAGCATCTCAAATTACCGCCCAGTTGAATGACGGTGCCAGTCGTACAGTCGATGGATTGTGCAACGCTCGCTTCACAGTATGGGTTTCGGGAAATGTCGACCAACGAGAGTACCATTGCTCAATGCTCGCCATAGGGCTGCACGTCTTGCCTGGGTAAGAGAGCACAAAGACTGGAGTGTAGAGGACTAGAAACGAGTAGCATGGAATGGCGAGTCTCGATTACGACTACTTAACGGCGGATGAAAATACGGTGTCAGACTCATGAAGCCATGGATCCTGCATACAAGGTTGGAACTGCACAAGGGAATGGTAGCTCAATCATGGTCTGGGGTGTTTTTTCATGGCACTGTTTAGAATCGTTGGTGAGTGCACCAGCTTCCCTTAATCCAATTTAGTACATAGAGTTCTTGGAGGATAACCTCCATCAGTTTATGCTGTTCTGTTAATCTCCCGGTAATGGAGTTTTCCAGCAAGATAACTGTACCTCTTACAAGTCTCGGTTGGCTATTGGTTTGGTAAATGAGCATTCCTCTGACTTTTCTGTCATAAATTGGCTATCTAGAAGCCCAGACTTAAATACTATTGAGAATCTTTGGGATGTATTGGAACAAGGAAGGAAAGGCCATTACACAGCATCAACGAACCGTACTGAATTATGGACAGCTTTTGCCAAATTTGGCAAGTAATTCCCGTGAAACGTTTCCAGAAACTTGTTGAATCTATGCCTCGTCATGTGGCAGCCGTTATCAAGGCCAGAGGAGGCCTAACTCGTTCAAACAAAAAAGATGTAGAAAACTGCAACAATGTTTTTAAAGTTTTTATTGCTGTTATGAGATAATCGCCTTTGATTTTAATCCAAAATGAATTAATTGACTCTTCCGAATTTTTTGAAATTAAATCTCGATTATTACAGAACGAAATTCGTTTTACCCCTTCATTCAAAGTTACCTAATATACTGATTTATCCGTTATGACAAATGGATTACGAACCTAATCAAATGCTTTTTAAATCCGTAAATCCACGAAAAGATAAATTAAATATACGAAGAATACCCTGAGTTTATTTCTATAAAACAGACAAAAGATCCGGTTACGGATTTATTTTTTCTCAGAGTATAATTAGTAATTTAAAAAAAAATTGGCGGCAGATCTCAAGAATTTGGCGGCACACTAAAGTACCACGGCACAGTGATTGAGAATCACTGCTTTAGAAGTAGACGGATCGGAACTCATGGCTCAATAGAAACAATGTTAACCACGAGTTCGTGGTCATGGTAACATGACTACTGTTGCATTGTATACAGGGTGGTCCCGAATTCATGGTACAAACTTTAAGGGTAGATATAGGACATTGTAACAATAATTTATTGTATAGGAATATATGGGCACAACGAACTCGGTGAGGTGCAAACAGGGGAAATAAAAGAAGAGAGAAATGGAGTTTTATCGTTTGGTTGTGTTGTCAGTAAGGGACAGTTGATGTCTATATACTCGCCGTTAAACATGATGCATCTTAATAGGGAAAAGTGCTATTCACAATTGTGCTGACGTCTACGATGGGAGAGTTCAAGTTTGCATAAAAAGTAGATATGCATTACATGTGTGGCCGTGCAAATGGTAACGGCAGAGCTGCACTAAGAATTATCAAGCGGAGTTTCCTGATCGACGAATACCAGATCACGCTAAATTTTTCAGCGATTACATCGTCAGCTGAAACAGATTCGTTCCACGTCATGATACTGGTCTACGAAAAGCTGTACACGCACCGTACAAGCCTGGAAGAAAGCATCTTGAAAGTTGTGGCTGATAGACCCGAGTCAAGTACAAGAGCTGTTGCTCATCACGTCAGTGTGAGTCACTAGACCGTTTGTGAAGTGTTAAACAAAAATGGCTTACACCCGTTTTCAGCGAGTAAAAGCTTTGAATT
The DNA here is from genome assembly GCA_019973955.1 of Trichonephila inaurata madagascariensis. Classification (NCBI taxonomy): domain Eukaryota; kingdom Metazoa; phylum Arthropoda; class Arachnida; order Araneae; family Nephilidae; genus Trichonephila; species Trichonephila inaurata. The sequence goes on along the minus strand of BMAV01017826.1, from coordinate 21,494 downwards.
TGACAGACTATATTTTCAACTAAACTTCTGCCTGTGGGTGGCACAACAAAGTGCGCTGCAGCCGGACTTCATCGCTCATGTGCTATTTACAGATAAGACGTCGTTTATACGTGAGGGAGTCTTTAATGCGCACAATTCCCATGAAGGGCAAACGAGAATCCCCAAGCAACGCGGCCGCTTGCGTATTAACAACGATTCTGTATGAAGGTGTGTTATCTTATTTTTCTGGAACAGGTGTTACAAGAACTGTTGCAGGATGTTCCGATCGCCATTCGTAACTGCATGCAGTTTCAGCATGATGGGGTGCCAGCCCACTTCAGCATTAATGTGCGCACTTATCTGAATGCCACATTTGGGGCGCGATGAATTGGGTGTGGTGGACCGGTTCCTTGGCCACCCCGATCTCCCGATTTATCGAGCCTCTATTACTTTTTAAGGGGACATCCGAAGAATTTTATTTATGAGGCTCCACTTGATTAAGGTTAGGATCTCGTTGCTCGAATATTCGAAGCTGCTGCATGTGTGCGTGAAGTGACTGGTATCTATGAACATGTACGCCAATCACTTAACGGACGCTGTCAGGCATGTATCGCTACTGGTGGACGCAATTTTTGAGCAGTTATTGTGAACATTCCCTTTGTTGATGAAGCTTTCAATAAAAACTTTGTCTTTCCTTTCGTCTTTTATTTTTTGCGTTTGTGCCTCACCGCGTCACTTGCGCCCATATATTCCTATACAGTAAATGGTTGTTACACAATTTCTGGTACCTACACTTGTGACATCTCACGCGTCCTTTCTCTAACATAATCACTGTGTTCTTTGACGGCCACGATTAATGGCAAATCTTTTCCAACCCAAATCCAAGAAGTGAAACGAAGGATAGATGCAAATAAGATAACCTTTAAAAGGACGGAAGTTTTAGTGAGCGCGATGGCGATTTAGAGAAAGTTCAGTTCAGAGAAGATAGAAGTGTTGATTGACGGCTTACCTAGAATCAAGAAAACGTAGCCATTCAACCAAGGTGCATACCATTGTACGCCGGCTTATAGAAATATTGAAGTGGATTGGACGTGTTGTGTGCGTATTCAACCAAGGTAGGAAGATTATATTCTGAATGCGAATATATTATTGAGATTGAGAGTAGGCGGATATAATATAATTATATTGATAAGTGATCTAATTGCGCGATCTGTGTTAATTAACGCTACGTGTTTTGGTTTATTCTCACTTAATATAAGTTTGTTCGATATCTAAGTAATTTAAGTTAAATTCTTAATAAAAGTCGTATTAAGAATTCTAAAATGTCTCATCATTTCGAGAATCCCACACCTCTAACTTACGCTGAAACCCCACAACATGGTCTACGAAGATCGACCATGTCGCAAACTTAAAGTTTGTACCATGAATTCGAGACCACCCTGTAATATCGGAAGAAAACATTTTTCTTATATGAAAAGCAATTTTACATATTTTCTCCTTAATTTTTCTTGGTATCCAAGTGAGTGAGTGGTTATTAACGAGGCAACACGAGGACTATTGGTGACAGATCTCGTCATTTTAAACTATAGTCAAGTGACGAGGACGACACCCGTGCTGGAGAGAGTGAGTGAATGAATATTAACGTCGCACTGTTCAGCTACACGAGGGCTTTTGGCGACGGATCACGTAATTTTGAACCATGGCCAAATGATGTGGACGACGCCTGAGCTGGCGCTCTCTCTCCTAACTACCACACCACATCAACGGGAGGACGTTTAAGCTCTCTACAGATTTAACGTGCATCGCTGCCCTAGACGGCGGGTCTTTAGTGGTACTGGGCTCGAACTTATGACATGCCTGCCATGATCCGATACCTTGACCACTGAGCTAGCGCAGCCCTTCACCTGTGCTGGAACTTCTCCTAATTTCTATGTCACATCAACGGGAGGACTTGAAACCTCAACAGATCTAATATGCATCAGCTCCTCCACACGTTTGGTCTTTAGTGGCACTATCTTGGTTTCAAAATTGTAGACTTGTTTACCTGTTTTTTGAAAATATATATGCAACTCTCTAAATAAGTTTATTTACATAAATGTATGCTTAATTAATGATTACGATGTATTCCTGATTAACTCTTAGTGAATGGTTTTCATTTCATAATGTATATCTAAGTTCAGCAAAAACCGAACAACATAGTTTTTTTTTAAATTGTTTTCATGCTGAAAATTTTTGTTTCTTGGATGTATTTAAAGAATTTTCAATTTATTTTTAAATAATACAGGGCATTTTTTTTAATAATAACTAGCAGCTTTCAAAACTTTTCAAAAGATTTTATATAAGAATATTTGTGTGTGTCTTGGTTGTTTTCCACTTACATAAAAAGTAATGATGGACTAATTATTCGTCCCTGAAAAAATTGTCATTGCTATACTTAAAAATGATAATACAGAACACATCTTGAATTTTAGAGCAAGAATACTTCTCTCCGGAAAAAACAAAATAATGTTTTTTGATCCACAGCTTGTGCACAAGCGCCATTTTGAAAAAAAAAAAGAAATTTAAAATCAGCAGACGATAGTTTACATGACAAATAATGAATTATTTTTCAAAATCTTATATATACACAACATTTAAATTTAAAAAAACACACCTTTTAGCAATATCGCGTTCTAAAAACACAAACATGTAATCTGTAAAAATAATAAACGTGCTTAGCTATATATCCCGACTCGGAAGAAAAATTTGACCTGTGCGAAGATAGAAGATTTGAAAAAATTTTGCATTTGGGAGACTTACTCAATTTTATATTCAAAGCAGATTTTTTTATGCCAAAAGTAATGCTAGGAGATGAGAGCAGCATATCCAGACGACATTTCGGATTTCGAGATATGAGATCATGATCTCCAAAACTCGAAAATTCGAGAAGAAAGAAGCCTATTCGTGTAATTCTTTTGTAAGAGCTCTGCTTTATTTTTGAAAAGACGAATAAAGAACCTTGTCTGTGTCTTTGGTTGTCTCTAGTTCATAAAATTTGATGCTGGATATAGAAAAACACATTCTTCACAGTATTAATTTTATTTTTAGTCTACATATGTAAGATCTGTTTGCGCTGATTATTTTTCAAGAAATCATTCACTTTTTAAAGGATTGTTCCATGGGAAAAAGTTAGGGAAAGTAAAGATGGGTTTTTTTTGTATCGCAATATGCATACAATGATTAATTAAACATGGGAGGACAAAACAATGGTCTAAAATCATGTGACGTCATAGTCGCATGATAACTGCAATCACGTGTTTCCAGCCAAACAGTTGATGCGTTTCGCTGTTGCCATATTTTGTTTTTTGTAAAAACTTTTTTAAAAAGTACATATTTTTCAACAATGGTAAACAAAAAAGCCCTTGAGTGCATGTATAATAAAAGAATTTCTTTTTAAATTTTGAAAAACTTTTTGAAAAATCTTAATACTTAAATATTTTTACCTAGTTATAGAATTTGAGATTTTATCTTAATTTTCCAGGTAGAACAAGTCACAAATAAATTTTTGAATTCAATTGAGAAAGAGCGATTACAATTATCACGTGACCCCATGACACATTTTGTATCGTTTAGCTACTGACTTTAATTTATTAAAAAAGGATAAACACGCCTTCAATAACGGAGATCCTTTCTATTATTTTTCTGAAATACGCAATATATAACACATTCAAATAGTTTTATTTTTTAAGAAACATATCCTTTGAAGAATTTAACAGCAGAAAAAAATTCATGGATAAAAAAAAATAATGATATTAATTGAAAAAATCACATACAAAAGCCATAAAAAAGATTTCCTTGTTTTTTTATAAAATTTAGACAACATTCCTACAGCATAAAAAAACATTTTCAAAAAATAAATATAGTTCATTCAAGGAACTGACTTTTAAGCACTCTTCATGTGACTCTTCATAACAAATAAGAAAAATATCAGTTTTCACTTAACTTTCACGAATGATATAAAAAATGTCAAGGGCAGCGAGTAAATCATTCTGAAATAAAGTTTTTGAACAAATGTTGAAATACATCTTTTTTGCCTCCCCCCTTTTTTTAAAAAAAAACAAAAAGGAAAAGGGAGAATTAGCTTTCCATAAGCTTTTAGTGTCATTGAGTGAGGATAAAAAATATAAGCAGTGTTGATCCACATAATCTTTAGCGGGATTTAGAAAAGTTGTTTTAAAGGATTTTACAAAAATGAAAATGACAGTGACATGAAAAAAAAATGAGAGAGATTATATGTGATAAAGTAAAAAATGTGCTTAAAAGTAGGGAAAAAAAATAAAAAAAAACTTTGAAAAGTAGTAGACTTTGTATTAGTTGAATATACTTTTAAGAAGTGTTAACTTTATAACTAACTATACGTATGTAAGTAGCGTATGGTATTTCAATTTATTGTTCTTATTTATTACATTTATGTCAATATAGTATATTGCCGTGTTTCGTAAACATTTCAAAGAACGGGTGGTCCAGTGGTACAGCCGCCGCTAGTGGAACCGTTGGTCTCAGGCTCAAAACCTCCCGACTGCTACTCGCCAGTTTTTTTTAATTAGATTTAAATTGACTCTCTGGAATTTTCCAGAGTTGCAGCGTATGCAAATTTATGTTAGTTCAAGTACTTCTAGAATATTCTAGATGTCACCACTGTATCTTATATAAGCTGCTTCCCTCGAGCTTCGTCTGGTGTACGATCAAGTAGATCACGCCTGCCTTCTTGCAATAAATTTTCATTGCTCTATTCAACCGTTGTATTGCTACCTGTTCTACTCCAAGAATCTTCGTGACAATATAATTATTGATGATATAATTAGTAGTGCCATAAATTATGATACAATTATAAAGAAGTAAAAATAAAAAAAAATTGTAATTAAATATAGAACAAAATATTCTTAAAGTTTTATTTTACCTTTAAATTTAACATATCGTCGGCCTAGTTATCAGAATGTGTAACTCCACAAAGGAAGCTAATTTGATATTCGAGTGCTACGCGCCAAGCGCTGTTTGACACGATTCCTTAATCATGCCAAATGGTACAAATGACGATACACATGACCACGCGATTAAAATATCAAAGTAACTATATTGTAATGTTATCGCCCATCTTAGCGAACATAAACAACAACTTGGCACGTAGCACTTCGATATCAAATTAGCACACCAGATGGAGTTACACATTCTGATAATTAGGCCGATGATATTGCATCTTTTATTCGAAATGACCACTTTTAAGCAGAACACGGCTTCTTGTCTCTTCTGGCCAATCATCTGTTGAGGCAAGCGCTACTTCCCTTAGAATTTCCATTAGTTTTTCTAAAAAAGAACGCGTAAGATATTTCAAACTGTGGGATGCCGATTCTAGCACAACTTTGTCTCCTATACTGACTGCAATTTATAGTAGAGGTAATTTAAATCCAGACTGCAGGAGGGGAAGGGGCCAATCTTTGTTTTCTGGGAAGTAAGGGAAATTATTTAACCACTGTTGGGTCGCCTTCGCCTTATCAATAGGAGCATAGTTCAGCAGAAAAATCCAATCTTTTCCGTTTAATAGTTCCATTTGGAAGTATTTTGCTTTTGAGGAGATAGTAAAATCCTGCATCAAAAGATAAGGAAGGATGATGAAAAGATTTTCTGAAGAAATATTATCCCTGAAGAAATAGGGGAAAGAATTACATTGTTGGGGATTTAACCAGAAAGTGTATTCTGAATGGAGCTATTTATAAATACAATGCTTTTGAAACACTGAACGAAATTTTGTAAAAAACAATAAAACATTTAATTTATTTATTTTTTTTGTATTTAGGGATGCATTTTATAAGGATAAGTTTTACTTTATAATGAATGTATGAAGTAACCACAAAGATTGTAGAAAATTTAGTATTGCTCGTATCAAGTTTGTTTCTTTCGAAACTTAAGATATAATTTAACATTATATGAATTTTTATTTTGAGTTCATTTTAAAAGTAAAATATTTATTTGGCGTATAACGGTAACGATGTCCAGTGGCTGAGTGGTAGTGCATCGCACTTCCCCACCACAGATCCGAGGTTCATACTCCGGGCTGGACAAGGTTGACTCAGCCTTTCATCCCTTCAGTGGGTCAATAAATAAGTACCAAATTTGCTTGGGAACTTAACACTGGGGGTTTTGCGTCAGACTGACCACCTGACCAGAACATCTGCTCATGCACCTCAGGGCCCAAGGTCACGTATACAGGATACGGGAACAGTAGGCCTTGGCCCTCATGAGCTGTTGCGCCAATGAGTTAAGTTATAAAGGTAATACCTGCTTTCTATTAAAACCCAAGTTTAATATTAGTATAAGATAACTATTTGTTAAAAGGGGGGTTTTAAGAGCACCAAGAAAAGAAATAAAAAAATATTTTTATAACCAGAAATTTAATTATATTTCAATAATAATTTCGGGCATAAAATGAAATAAGAAATTTATGGGGAAAAAATCTTAAGCGTATATAAAATATTCTTTCTCACAAACAATGAATGATAAAGAATGATTTTTTATTCTGAACTTATTTTTATAGAATAAAATTTTAGAATTTATTTTATAAGTTATTCTAAAATGTACGAGGGAATGAATAAGCATAGATTTAATCACAACATACTCTTATTATGTGATTATGTTTAATATTCAAATTAATGAATTAAAAAAAAGAGAGGATGAAGTTTTAAATATATTTACTTACAAACTCCTACGCGGAAAGGAGAAAATTAATCGAGAATGAAGTGAAATGAAGCGGACACAAACATTTCGCTCCTGCAGCTGTTCACAAGGGACATTAAACTAGGGACGTCTTTTTACAGTTGTCTTGATCATCTCCCGAGAGATCAGGAAAGAATCTTTCGATCGGAATTTTTTTTGTAGTTTATTCCTATCCTTGTTTGAAATCAGAGCACCACATGATGAAATATCTCTCTGCAAAACAAGAAAAACAAAAGGATTGGAATAATTGCGTCTAATACTCGCAGCCGTGAGAGAAAAACAAACTTAAAAAATACGATTGACATTTACGCCCCTTGCGAGTAAAGTTTTCAACCGTGTTTTGTTATCTTTGTTTTAAGATTTTATTTGGGCGCTGCTGATCACTTTCCCTCACTCAACTCAATTACGACGTCAGACACGCCTGCGATGCTTGTTTAAGCCCAACTTCCTCAGGAAAAGGAAATGATCTGCTTTAAAACAGGAGAAAATGTTATCGATTGTGATAGTGTACTATAATTTGAGACGCGTCCTGGAGTTGGAGCACGAAATAAACCACTCGTTAGTTTACCAAATAATATTTTTTGGAAGGAGTTTTTTTTTGTTTTAATTTTATTATAACCATATCTGAGAATTTGTAAGAGGTATGCGTTTTAGAAATTGTATGGATCTTACTTAATAAATAAAATAACAATAAGAGTTAATTATATTTCCTAAATATTAACACAAATAAAAGAACTTTTTTTTTAAAAAAAATATGATACCATTTTAACTTAATTAACCCTTTATCTATTTCATTATGATTTACTGCAGTTTTTTTCATGCGATATATTTTTTTTGAATCAGTACATTGAAAATTAAGGGATATATATAAACAAAATACTCAGCTTATGGAAATTTCTTCCGTTAGAACTAATTAATTAATTAAAGATATTCAACTGTAAAATTAATTATACACACTGTTCACTTCAAATAAATAGTCAAATCGTTTTCTACGGTCTTCATGAACATACAAAAAAGATAAGACACTTTTTGACAACTGTTTTTTTTGGAACAAAAATAACAATCTTCGCAATGCGCTGAAAACGCTGTCAGCTGAGAACGCAATTTCTGCTATAAAACTATTCGCCTTCCCCACCAAAAATCTTGCAAGAGTGGATTTCAAAGAATATTCCTGCTAAGTATTGTCAGAGTATTCGTAAAAATGGTTATTCTATGTAATTTTAAAGTGAATGGTACTTATAAGTACCGTCGTAGATGAAGGGTTAAACTCCACATATGTTAATTTTTCTTTAAGATAATTCTGTATCTGAAAAGGTTTTGTTTACCGAATGGGTTCGGTACGTATGACGTCATGGTTACCTGACCGAGACACGTGTTTCCAAGTAATGAACTCAAAGTACCTCGTTGTTGCTAACTTTTCTTCCTTTTATTGCAATAGTTTAATATTTTTTCTCTGAAAAGGGCAGACAATGTCCAATAGCTTATTCTCAACAACCAATAAGATCCCTCAACTCAAGTAGATGAAACATTTCCTCTCTCGAGTCATCCTATTGTCCCTTCCTCCAGAAGCTCCACCTCCTTCCACCAACCAAGCTGACAACACCAGCCACATCTCAGTTCATGACAGAGAGCGGAGAACTGCGCCCGCGATTCAGTCTCTTGCGGATTAAAGCAGCGTAACTTTTCCTCCTATAACGAAGTTTTTTTTCTTCAAAAATGGACATTTGTTAGAATTGTAAAAAAATACATATATTCATTAAGTTAGACTTCATTAAAAAAATATCTATGTCATGTTTAAACAAAAAGAAATAGTTTTCGTTTGTTGTTAAACATTTTTTGAAGAATCCTAGTACAGCTTCCGTTGCCTAGTTATTAAATTATATATTAAATTATAAGGAACTGAGAGAGAGAGATAGAGATAAATGCCGAGATTTGACTTAAGAGAAGGGCGCTGAAGATCCCGTTTAATCATGTGACCGCCTCATTTAAGACAATTGGATAAGGGTTGATATACACTTATAAAACAGAAAACCCTTTATATATTATTCTAAATTCGTAAGCAGTTATGTTACACAAATACACTAATGTGCAAAATTTGAGCAACTTTTCAAATTGTGCCGTAATTCCAAAAAAATCATGTCTGAAATGAAATTCACACTGCGGAGGCACAGTATAACACTTAAAGGTTGATGAAAGCGTAGTAGCCAAAAAACGAATTGTACGTATACATTATTGAGCAAAGCTAAAAGAAGCTCTTTTGATAGAAAGGTGTTATTAAAAAAATATTGTTCACACACAATCATTAGGAAGAACATCAAACCAAAGTCCCTTAGTAAGGGATATGATCTCTCCTAATTGCAGTAGTAGCGTGACACCGTTTGTTCATACTCAGTACCAGAATATCCAGCAATTCTTGAGATAAGATTTGACACTCTTCAAAGATCATCTGCTTCAGGTATCTAGTATTCTCCGGAGGATATTATCTTGCTACTAGGCGTCATCTCAAAATATCCCTTACATGTTCAATGGGATTTAAATCAGGGAAGCATGCTATACAGCCAATCCATTCTCCAAATATCCAAACTTTCTAAAAGCTCCTCTACAGCAGAGGTCATGTAACACGTCCATTGTCATCCCCATAAATAAAGTCTGGACCAATGACCCCTCAGAACAGACGAAGGTGTGGGAGGTAGCTCATCTTAGTAACGATCTGCTGTAAGTGACGTGTTGTCGAAAATATGAAGCTCTGTTCACCCATTGAACATAATTCGTGCCCACTCAAGCATTCCAGAAATACCCAAAAGGTCTATTTTTCTTATGTTAGGGTAATGAAACTGTCATTACCTCTCTCTTTATCAGCTGGTGTTGAGAATCGTTGGTCACACTGAAACGACTCTCATTAGCTAACAAAACATGACTCCATTGAGAAGATGTCCAGTCTGTGTTCTTGACACCACTGTAAATAGTACCACTGATGGGCTGCCGTTAATCGTATCCAGTGTTCAGAGCTTCGGATGAATAGCTCATCTTTATCCAACTGTCTGACCACAGAAAACCGTAAGGCCTGTCTTTCGACTGCCATACGGAACTGCTGAGCAACGTTGTCTAATGTCTGGTTCCTGTCTCTAACCTGCATCTATAATTTGGAAGACTTCTCAAGCTCTTGAAACTACACTTGTCAAACTACGTCTCTCTTAAATTTTGTGGATGATTCCACCACATGTTAAGGCATCCTGATAGCTTCTTAGGATTATTCTGAATTTGCGATTTCACTTTAATTGAAAATGCGTTCTTCCTCCTCCTTTTTAAGTTGCCTTGGCACTAAATGCACGCATCCATGCGTTTGCGAGCCGTCATAGTGCTGATATTTGAATATGCAACATCTTTCAACTGAGTTACTTTTTTTACATTGCACTCATAACAAAAAGCCTTTTTGAACAATTTCATGGTTGAAAAATGCCTTTTCTGCTTAAGTTCTGCATGCTGGTGCATATATATATATATATATACACACACTTAAAATTTGAGTTAGGGAAACCATGACATTTTGTATAAAGGAACAGTTCCTTAAATTTAGAAATATAACTGTCTACAACAAACTTAAAACGCTTCAAAAATGATATTTTTTTAAATAAATTTTTTAATAATTTTCCTACATGGAAGAAATGTGCTTTAGGGAAAAAACTAACCAGGCTTAAATGCAATCCTACAGTACAGCAGAAAGAAGCAATATTGAACACTTAATGCAGTTATAAGTTATTATAAGCTTAAGTCAATATTCTATTTTAATATGCGTTTTATCTGGAAAATATTTCATCACGGTAGTTCTATTGAATGAAACCTTTTATAGGAATTTGAAAAGGATAAATATATCACCTTTTAGCTGTTTATCTTTTCTGAATACTGTGATCATTTTCAGAGAATAGCAAAACGGAACAAATAAGTAGACGAAAATCCAAAGTTCTAAATTAAATTTCAAAATTCATCCTTTTAAAGGCATTAAACAGTTACTTTACAAAGTCGACCTGCTGCACTTACATGGAATACAAACACAATGGATTCCTTTCACATAGAAATATTTCCCAAAGCCGAACAGATTGTTGGAAATTCTAAATTGAATAGAACACAATAGACTGGAAGATCGTTCGATATTATTTTCGAATATGAATACATAGATTAAAATTGAAACTAAACACGTTTCAGTTGTTCGTTTGAATATTAGTCTTGCTTTAATACTGATTCGTGAAATATTAACTTTTTTCTTTTGCTTCTGAAGTTCGATTATTTTTAAATGAGAAGTTGAAGATTGATATATTACTCGTGAAAGGCTAGAATTTTTTAAAAAGTAGAAAGTTGGAAAGTTTATTATTGTGTATTATATAAGGAAAGAAATTTGTAGATTTATTAGTAAAGAATGTAAGTCAGTTTAATGGAATTAATGGTAAATATATAAGACAAATATCACTTCAGAATATCTTCCAAAACAATATTTTACTTACAGCACATTAACTGAAATTTTATTCAATTACCAGAAAACATTTTACATTAGCCAGAAATAAATTACAAAATAAATCGTCTGCTAAAAATAATGTTTGGCAAAAATAAGAGAGTTATATTATTATTAAACTATTAATACATACACAAATTATTACCTAGTTAATCAATTAATAACTAAATAATAATTAAGTTCATTTTAATTATAATTTTAAATCAGCGAAAAATGTTTTCCATTTTAAATTAAATCATTTGCCAAGAAAAAAGATGAGTTAAAGTTCCTTTACAAATTCAAACATTTAGATCAGATTTGAAAATTTATAAGCAAATGCTTTTAAAGAATAAATTATGTAAGAGGAGGAATTTTTACTGAGATGGGCATAACTAAGGAAACTTATTTAGGGACGAGACTTTGTGTAATAGTATTACTCCTATAGGGTGTTCAACCCTCAATGTAATTGCACCGAATGGCCAGTCAATTCCGAGAAAATAGCCTTCGAAATTCATGCTTAGTTTATATACAAATATATATATTGTATATAATATATATTTTGTGTATATTTATATACAAAAGCATCGCCGTGGCGTGATCGGCAGCACATTGGAGTACCACGCTGCAGGTCAGGGTTCGTGTCCCGCGATTGGCCAACTTCCTGTTTTTATTTCTTTTTCTCTAATTTATTTTATTATTTATTTTTAGAATGCAATAAATTTATTTTTTAAAAAAGACTCATTGATTATTAAATGATATTCTATATAATTATAGCAACTCTATTTCACTCTTTTAAAATACAAAACAACTAATAGTTATGATAATAATACTTACAAATAAATAATAAATTAAATAATAATAAATGAAGTTAAATATAAGTAAAAAGTTAATTTTATCTTACATAATTTTTTTAATACATGCAAGAACCTGAATGATAATTACCATATAAAAACATTAAAAACAATTAATTTTTTGACATCTAGCACAGTTAATAAAAGAATTACCCCGCAAGAACACTGTTTTTTAAGTTCATTTGGAAAACAGACATCATTTATATTTAAGACAATTTTTCTACCTTCAGAAAGTTTTGCCGCGTACCAAGCATATCATTTTTTCCAAAAATTGGCGATGACAATTAATAATAAACAATTGATTGGATTTTAATACAGTCTTCTCGTGAATTTATTTCTCTATTCTGGTAGATTAAGCATGCCGAATTTTGCAAATGCTTAGTTAAATTTTTTATTTACCTATAAAAATAAACGTCACAAGGTTGAACAATTGGAGTACATTTTGGAGGAATAACTTTAGTAGTACAAGTAGGCAATTTATAGTCATCCTTATACTATGAAAACAGGGGCAAAAATGCAAAAACCTTTGAGCAATAGTGTAGAAACCAAAATCCGTTATCCTACTGATTTCTCATTTTATTGGAGCATTCTTTGTTTTTAAAAGAACTCTTTGTTCTTAAAAGAATTCTTTGTTCTTAAAAGAATAACACCTGCTCTTTAAAAACAACTGCTTTTCTCTTGATCAAAACCGGTTTGTTAAAAACTGAAGTAAAATTTTATGACCATTTAGGTATAAGGAATAATTTAAAAAATACAATTAACTAGATTTTAATGACAGAAGTAATTGTAGTTATACCATATATTAGTTATATATTTTTGTATTTTAAAAAAAGTGAAATAGTTACTATAATTATATAGAATATCATTTAATAATCAATGAGTCTTTTTTAAAAAATTGGTTTATTTTTTTTCTAAAAATAAATAATGAAATAAATTGGAGAAAAGAAATAAAAACAGGAAGTTCGCTGATCGCGTGACTCGAACCCTGACCTGCAGCGTGGTACTCCGATGTGCTGCCGATCACGCCACCGCGATGCTTGTTAGGGAGAAAACTAATTTGCCTATAGGCTAGGTATGCATTTCGAAGGCTATTTTCTCGGAATTTACTGGCCATTCGGCGCAATTACATCTCGTCCCCAAATGAATTTCCTTAGTCGTGCCCTCCCCCTTGTAAAATTACTAAATTGTTATGAATTGTTTGGAATCTATATTTAGAGGGGAAATATCTTTAAATAAAGTAATGGTTGTGACTGATTACTACGAAGCGTCAAAGAAGGGAAATTGGTGGTAGACCTTCTGATTTGAACTACTGTCATGCCAATCTAGTGGCAGATTTAATAAGCCATTCCACGTGGTGTATATATACTCACGAGAGCAGATGGGGCCTTGGTTAGGAAAACTGTAGTTTGGTGACTCCTTTTCCAAAATGTCGCCAACACAATTGGCTATGTTATTAACATTTCAAAATCATTTGGCTATGTTATTAATATATCTGCGACGTTACACATCCAGTGTGACTGTTCGGTAAAAAAAAAAAGCAGCCAACGTACAATTCTTGTCCATTGTACAGAAAGCTTATTGCGTCATAGTTCATCAGCATATTGCAGAATTTTGTCCTTTTAGCAAAATGGTAGAAAATTTTAGATAACCCCACAACAGGAAGAAAATGGCACTAAATTCAAATTAACTGCTATGAACAAAATGATGATGTTTGAAAATAGAATCCTCTATTTATATGAGCAACGAGTACAAGCTCGTTTGCTATGTTTTCAACGTGTTGCTATGTTTGATTCTATGATCCCTGTAACTGAGTATATAAGCTAACTTATTTTGTACTATGCTTCAAAGATCCTTTCAAGGTCTAGTTCAGGAGGTGGAGAACCTTTATGGATCAACGTGTAATTTTTTTCTAAGGAAATGTTTAGTGAGGTATAGACGTGCCTTCACATAATTTTGACTTTTATTATTGGGAAAACAATAAAACTAAATACTAACCACTCAACACTCTTCATTTACTACGAAAAAATACGTTTTGCACCGTATAGTAGTAAATATTTAAGTAATATTAGTGAGACTTATGTTGTGTTGCAGATTAGATGACAAATAACTTACATTAGGACTGTAAGATGTTAATTATAGCAGTATGCATGTTGAATTGGAGTCGTTTGCCAAAAGGTTTCTAAGGGAGTCTTTAATGTTATTCATCTTTGAAAATAATGACTGGCAAGCATAGGTAGAATGGCATAGATTAAAATGGCATAATTCAGCTTCTTCATATAGTTAAATGTGTCTGGAATCAAATCCCCCAGCAACTGATCACTCGTGTTTGTTCGTAATACGTCATAGTGAACTTTGTTAATCTGAGCAATGGCGTGTCCAAAATATTGTGCCGCGTGCCATTGGTTCTCCATCCCTGGTCTAGTTAAAGCCGTCGTGTTATTAAGTGCGACGTTAATAAATAGTTGATAGGAAATATAAAGATATAAAGTTAAATATCTTCTACCATTAATATTAATTCCAATTTCATCATGTAATTCTTTTCATGGAAGATTTATTTTAAAATGTTTATTTCTATTTATTTAATTGGCTGACGTACCCAACGCCACCTGATCGAGTCCCACGGGCTAGAGCACGTTTGTCGTTATCCACAGCTTTGAGCATCATGCAGGTGACAGTACATTTCACTTAGTTCCATCCCAATTTTGAGGGAGAGACGCTGGGTGGACCCAAACTCTCTTCTACCACCAACTTCTCGAGAGGACTTAGGATTCACCGAATATTTAGAGTGCCCCAAACAACACAAGTAAACATTTACAACATACATACATTCTCTGAGATTCGAAACCAGATCGTTCAACACAACAGTCAGCGTCACTAACGATTGTATCGTTTCGACGGCTAATTGGATAAGTGCAAGTGTTCAGTTTGACAAAACTGCATCATTAATTGACCAAACGAAAAACAATGTATGAATTTTAAAGTGTAATGTGGATGAATTGAAAATTCAATACAATATAAATTAATGGGGAAAAATTAGAAATTGTTATTAACAGATTATTACAGATTATTTAAAACGAAGCACATTAATGAGAACTTCATAGTTATTTAAATGTTAGCAAGACAGTAATTTGAAATTTTACATGACTCCTAATTTTTCACATTGTAGTCGGACCCTTATATAACGAAGTTTCTAAATTCCAAAAGAGTTCCTTATGTGGAAAAAAAATCGTTAAATAGAGATTAAACTTTTAGAGAGTATACCTTAAAACCTCATAAAACAAACTTTAAATTCATAAATACTATATATTATTTTAAAAAATACAAATTTCTACATCCTATCCATCAAAAAGAAATTTGCAAGGCGAACAAGAAGGAAAAAAAAACATTGCTCAGGAGTACTGTACTGTATTATTGTTCAATGTATATTTCCAACTTCAAAAAATAATTTTTTATTAAAACTAATGAATTTTAAGCCTACGAGTAATTTTAAACGTACATTATTTTATAACCAATAATTTTAAGCATACACTACCAAATACGATCTTAAATTAAATTACTGATAAAATTCATTAGTTTTATTTGGGTTTTGTCTGTTTTATTGATTGAATATTAACTTCGCAATGTTCAGCTACACGAGGGCTTTTGGCGAAAATTTTGAACCATGGTCAAGTGACGTGGACGATACCTGAGCTGGCATCCCCTCTCCTAACTATCACACCACACCAACGGGAGAAAATTTCAGCTCTCGACAGATTTAATGTGCATCGCAGCCCTACACGGCGGGTCTTCAGTGGTACTGGGCTTGAACTTGTGACAAGGTAAGCCACGGTCCAATACCTATACCACTCGGCTACTGCGGCCACTGAGTTTTGTTGAAAAATAATGGCAATTTCATTTCTCTAGGTGAGTTAGGTACCTCCTAAAACCAGTTCAAGGTCATTGATCACCATAAAATGTGGGACAAAAAAGAGAATAATTTGAAAAACATTCTGAAGTATTTTAAAAATAAGGAGAGAAAAAATCGAATTACAAGATAAAAAGCTCGTTAAATAGAAAATGCACTTCATTATTTGGAGGTTGTTCTACAAAGAAAATAGTAAAATGTTCTTGGTTCCAAGAAAACTTTCGAAAAATAGAGAAATTTGTAATATAGAGGTTCGTTTTTTATATGGAGGTTCGACTGTATTTTCAAGGCTTCTGCGGTTCTCTATATGAGGATTGATTGCAGTAAAACCTGTTTTTATGTGATAGATAGGGACCACATGGAAAAAAACGCACAAAAAATATTTGAAAAAATATATATATATTTCATAAATTCTTACATATAACAAACAACTTCGTCGAAATACTAGAGAATTTTTTATGTGGTGGAGAGGGACAGCATAAAAAAAGTCGCACTTAGGAAATACACCAATTATTTACGAAATTTATGAGAAAGTACTTCCATAGGAAAATAAATAATTAAATTACACATGGAAACATACTAAAACATTTAGTTTCTCAATGTATACATGCAGAAGTTTTCAAAATGCTCATACATATCTTACTGTTACTTATCGTAATCCAAAGCGCTCATCTTCCTGTGATGAATAAGTTCAAAATCGATTTCGTCACTTGAAGATACAATTTCAACTGATTTATTTTTTGGCACCATAAAGTAAGAGATAAGTTTTTGTGGTTGGTCAGTTGCTTGTAAATGTCACGATAACCAGATATGCATGATCGAAACTTCTTAAAATAGATATCAATTCCGAAATTGTTTTTAAAAAAAGAAATAAATAGCAATTAAAATAGATATCAATTCTTTTTTAAAATAGATACCAATTCCGAAAGGAAATTTCATACTCCTTTCGGAATTGATATCTATTTTAAGAGAAAATGCTTTTCTAATTTTTTGAAAAGCTGTATTCCTGTGTATGTTTTATCCATTCCCAAAGATTCAGGTTCTTCTTGTCCGTTTTTATAATGTGTGAAATTATTGATAATGCAACTGTCGTTGAAAATTTCGCTTTCAATCAAGCGCAAGCTGTTGACTTGTTGAGAGAAAGCAACTGAACGTGCATTGTCGGGAGACTGTTACTAACCAATGAACAGAGCGTCTTGAAGTGTACATATGTACACTGCAGTGGCGTAATGTACACCCTCACAACCCCCTCCTCGCGGGGGAGGAGGCAGGATCCTAGGGGACTCAAGACCTGCCTAACGTCAAGTATATATTCACTCAATTTATAAAATATTAAAGGCAAAACCTAACTTTACAGGGGTGCCCTAACATTCTTTGTTTGCCGTTGGTACATTGATAGAAAACATTACAGTGGCGCCAAAGCCGTTGAAATTCATATACCGCATAAAGTAAAATCGTACACACACAAAAAAAATTGCATTAAAAAAGGACCGCACAAAAATAAGTAATTCGTTCATAACCAAGAGCGAAGTTTGTACGTCACATAACTTTAATTTGCTTAAGGAGTTTGCTTGGATGATTCGAGGCGCTTAGAATTATTATTTTCTTGGTAAGAATTCTTTTAAGAATTGCTTTTCTTTATTTAATGGGGGAAAACTATGTTTACATTGCATTCTGTGTCGTGCTTAATACAAAGCCTCCAAATGTTAAAAGCAAATTTTTAGCCTGAATATTTTTATTTTCTTTAAAAGAAATATTTTATATGAAATAAAAATAACTCATCAAAAAGCGATGCTTTCTCTTATTTCAAAAAAATAACTATTACAACAAACAAAAATCGAGTAATAGTAAATGACAGATTTCAGAGCATCAACGACAGTATTACTATACCAGTGGTTATTAACGAGAAAGAAAGATGTTTACATTTTTGTTTTCTCTGTACAGTGCATGGTACTGAAAAAAAGGGAAGTCTACTATAATTAATGATGCCATCTTTAAATTTGCCTTTAGAGCTAACTTCTTATTTCTTTGGAAAATTTTCATATTTTTTAATGGAAGGAAAACTCGATTCCTTTATAGTTTTTTCGCTCCAGCATATAATTGTGTCGTTATTTCAAAGTTTGTGTTGTACTCAAAGTTCAGTAATTTTCTTCGAAAAGGTTAAAATAAAATTTGGTGATTATATTTTATTGATATATATATATATATATATATAAGGGATGCTAGAAATTTGAATTTAAGTAAAGAGAACGAAACGTTTCTTTAATAACCTTATTTAGACTTTATTTTTATTCCGAGATATTAGAAATAAACTAAAATGTTAAGGTATGGAAGCATTAAGTTTGCATTAGGATACTGAAAAAGTTCTCCATTTTTGAGTTGATAGCGTTTGAATGCATAATTATTCTTAAAATTTCAGGAAAGACCTTTACTTTAAATTTAACCTGTACTACTGGCTTTTCCTAGTACAACAAGTACATAAAATATTTTACAGAAGCTGTTTGAAATAATGTGGTCAAATTAGTTTATCCGAAGTTAACAAAATAATATAACTATGCATTTATGCATTATGTTAGGAAATGTAATGGGTTAAATTTGAAACAATCACCTTTTCTTCATTGAATTCGAAACTGACATTAGACTTGTTACTTGTTACTCTACCTCTATAATATAGATAAAATTTCAAATTTGTTAACAGGACAAAGATGTTGAAGTAATAAGATTTTACAAAAGGTTTTTGAAAATAAAAAAAAACATTGTTATATTTACATATATTTTTAAATCAGAGTATTTTTATTTACTTATGTGAGTTATTAGTGACAAATACGTAGAGAATTTTTTTGCAAAAAGCTAAAGTTGGAAACAGCACAGTACATGAATTGAGACTGGAAACACGTGTTTACAGTTATGTGATTATGACGTCACATGAAATTATGAACTGATTGGTTACATGTTCGAGATTATAGTTATGTGACTATGGTGCTACATGCCCATTAAAAATCAGAAAAACGAAAATTATTTTATGACCTTCACAGTGTAACTGCTAGTCACCAAGTTCTTTTGGTTCCAATTCCTAATAATTGAACACCTTTTAAATGCCTGCTTTCACCAATATTGAACGTTATTTTCAAATATATGTTATAGGAGGGATAAATTGTTAGAAATGTACGTAGTAGGACTCAAAAATTTTCGGATTGAGTCTATAATTTAAAAAATATTACCAGTTCAGTTGCTGAAACACATCCTCCATTGAAATAAGATCGTTGAGCAACATCACACTTTTGCCATTGCTTGCAAAGTTCATCAAAACATTTTTGAAATCCATTTTTAGCCATGTCCTTTAATTCAGTCTACGATGCACACTTAACTTCATCTGCAGATTGACCCTGCAAGTGACATGCCATTACAAGAAATATTCTGAAATATCAGGGAATAAAATAAGGGGAGTAAGAAGGATGTGGCGAAACAGCTGTTTTCATTTTCAGTCGTCGTTGTTTGAAGTGGGATCTGACGTATCGCCGCAGAAAACTTTTCAATGATTTCAGCGGGGAGGGAAGTCTGTGGATGTCCAGAGCGTTCGTCGTGTTTGACATTTTCCCTGCCTTCTCTGAAACGTCAATGCCACTCAAAATCTTATGTTCGTGATAATATATCATTGCCTTAAACAGACTTCAACATTTCGTTCGTCTCCGTAGCACTGTTTTCCAAGCCAACGCAAAATTTGATATTATTCTCTGCCTAACCAACGCAATTTCTTTCAGTCACCGGCTACTAAATACATCCACCAACAAATTACGTCGCCTTGGCAAACCACCGACTCCGTGATTTAGGGCAATTTTTTAGAAAAGGGGAAGAATGCAGGGATACAGAAATGTTGTGTTATCGTAGTCGCTCTGGTGCAAAAAGTTTTCTCGTTACAGGCTCAGTCCGGGAACTTTTGAATCCTACCTCGTATTTTGTATTAGATTGAGGAAAAGCTTGTATAACACGTAATATAAAAAAAATTAAGTCAATTCCCAGATAATATAATAGAGTAACATTTCAGCGTGTTAGTTTATAAGAAATTGTGTGTTTCATTTACCTCCTGCGATATCATGACTGCATTTCCAATTGTGGCGCGTTCTATGTTGGTGCTAATTACGCCAGCTGGGTGGCGTAATTGGTTTGTCACTGGCCTTGTACAACTAAGGTTGCAGGTTCAATCGCGGCCCAAGTCGGTCGATTTTCATGATGCAGAAAATCGACAGCGGTGATGTTGCATAATTATGCAGCATGTAAAAGATCCTTGAGTGTCTGTTTGGCTTGAGTGCTCTCGGCAGAATCAAAATCTTAAGTACGGTTTCGCATCACCAGAGCTCAGATTCTCCCTCTAGGGAGGAAACTGGGCGTCAAAATTACCTGCGGTGATTGGTATCCGCCTATATGATGCCGCACTAAAAAGTGATACTAGCTTTCTGAGATTGTACGAGGTCTATAATGGTAAAACTCTAATCCGCAGCCCATTAGAAATAAAAAAAATGTTTGTGTTAATATTTTGTTTCCAGTTGAAGGGAAATATATTTTCAAGAGGGGGGGGGGCAGTTCCTGAATGAAATTGGATTTATATTGAAAGAATATGTCTGACACTTGTGGGGAACTTTCATACATTGGAATGCCTTTCAATTTTGTATCATATGAAAAATATTTGTACTTATGATACAAATATTAGTAGATTTTTTTATTTATGATTTGCCGTCATTTTTAAGGACATGCGTTAATTTTTCTAAGTCATTCAAGTCTTAAAAATGTTTTATACTATTCTTACTCATATTTAAGCATAAAACAAAAAAATTGACAGTAGGAAACTCGAACTGCATCACTCTTCAAAGGGAATACTTTTTATTTTGAATCTTTGAAATACATATTTTTTTCTGAAAACAAATTAGATTTTTTTTTTGTGGTTTTAAAATCTTTTGTATTATTTCGAGAATTTAGTGAAATTCACAAGTGCAATTATTTCCATTACATAAAAATATATAATTATAAATTACTGTGGCTTTGAAGTAAAATCTGGACATTTTTAAGTGCAAATATAGCATTAAGTAAAAAAAAAAACATTTTTTTAAAGACAACATAATTATAACAGAGACATTGAAAAGTACTACGTTCCTAAGCTCAAAAAGACATAATCAAAAAAAAGAATACTTTTTTTTGCTTATGATGCATGATTATGTACAGTGTCTTTTCTATTCCATTTCTTTCGTAAATAAAGAGTTCTCTCACAATCTGTTTTTTCAAAAAACAATCTGACATTAAATAAATCAACTTGCAGTACTCCGAATCGAAATTCTTGATTCTTTTTCTTTATTATAAATAAAATTACTGGATTCTAACAAATTCCAAGATATGCGTAAAAAAAACAACCCAGAATTACCCTAATATTTTTCTATATATATACAAATAAAATAGAAACCCTGCAAAATAACGAGATGATTTCGGTTTCAAAACCCAGTTCTTGGATGTGTCTCAAATTACAGAGCACACT
>BMAV01017825.1:0-13155 GCA_019973955.1 Trichonephila inaurata madagascariensis | reverse complement strand
GTTTTGTGGAAATCAAGCCCCGTGTGAGGGTTATAGCAATGCTACACATTAAAAAATTTCCGTTTTTGAACAATTAGATTTGCAGACTTAAAATTAGGCAATCATGTTTCTTTTGTTGAGTAGAGATCCACTAATGGATTTTGCGGTAATCGTCTCCCACAACGAGGTAAAAGATATTATTTACATATTTGTTTCAGATAATATTCATAAACTGACTAACTGAATCTGGGTAATACTGGTTTATTTAACTATATTTATTTATTCTACCTCGTTATTTTATTTAAATAATTTATTATTATCTTACTCAGAATTTTTCAAAATATTAATTTAATTTTTGTCATATTGAATTTTTCTATTCTTCTATCTTGAATGCTATATTTTCCAATCCACCCGTACGAAGAACGAACATACTTACAAGTATTATGAAATCCTTTTAAAGATGTTAAACAGATTAATTTATTCAACATATTTTACTTCTAATTGTGTCTAATGAAAGGTGGAATTAAATCTAAATTGCATTTGACAATTTTCTAACATTTTTAAAATGGAAAAATTAGTAGGGAATGTAGAACACTATGCAAGATTGAAACTGATATTTTAGAATTTTGAAGGTGAGCATTAAAATTTTTTTTAAACCTTTAACTATTTCTAAATAAAACTAAATATCTTCTCTTTCACTAGATGAAGACAATTTCAATACAGAATCCCGGTATTTTATGTTTCTTCTAATGAGTAATGAAAAAATATTACGACTACATCTTTTATTCTTTCGGATCCCATTTTGTTTTATGAACCGGCAAAGAAAAGATGAAATTTCCTTGAAGGTAAGGCATATATACGGTTTATCTTTATATTTTCTATCCTAAATGTCCCGGAATCACGACAATTCCTTCGATATTAATATCGATTCATTGTTCAGAGGCTCATAATACTGCTCCGAATTCCTTTTAGTCTGCCTGTAAAACATTCTTTACGTTTCTGCATATATCTTTATTATTGAATTCTATTGCCAAGTTTCTGTTGTTGCCATTTTCTGATGGCATTTGAAATTGCATAAGAAATGCAGTATTTTCAGTCCATGAATAGTTGCTGGGACGTAAAAATAAAACTGAAAAATAGCATATTTGAAAAAAAAATATATATAACTGTCAAAAAAGAGACCAGAAATTGAAAATGGGGAACAGGGTTATAAATTTAAATTCGAGTTTTTTCTTCTTTTTCAAAAAGCCATATGGCGTTTAAAAGTGCATTTGGTTAATGTGGAGTTTTCATGAAATTTAGATTAGACTTCCGAGAAATGTAAATTTCTTTAGGGAGAGATCATGGAATCTCTCTAGTTTTATTTTCGATATTTCATTTTTCTTTATTTTTTTATTTTTTATTTCAAGAATAAATGCTGTGTACCTTTTTTTTACCATTATGAATAGCTATTGATAAAGTGGTATTAAAATCATTTTAATAGAAAATAGTAAACATTATGTTCTTAATTTAGATTTTCATCTTTTCTCGGATTTCTCAGCTAGAATAGGTGGATCGAGAAATACTATTCTGTTCGAATTAATTGGGACAAACATTCATATTTTTCTTGCCAATGTTAGTTTGTGATTACTAGTGATGTTACGAACCATCGTAAAACGGTTATACCTGCATAGATGTAGTATGACGGATCGACCTTGACTGTAATTTACTCGTTTGACCGGTTTTAGTTCATCAGTTGTTCAATTATGAGCTTTTCAGTGTGGTAGCTGGTGGTTATAATTTTGCGCTCCATGTAATATGTGTTACTTTTGCTTGTTCAAAGATGGATATAACTCCATGGAAGCGTTCTAAAATAATCTCTTTTAATGAACATACTTCTATGACTGTGAAATATATAGTTATGACAGTTGGAGTGCGTAAATCAAGTGTTTCAAGCATTTTAAGAGTATTTCCAGATTCCGTGACCTTTGTCTCCAAAAAGAAAAGGAAAATAGGGGCACATGAGTGTCTACCATGACCATTCACAGACGGCTGGTAGAGCGAAATTTAAGCTCGTACCGACTGCTACGACACCTTCCACCACACTGTGGAACCACATTACAGTGGTGGTTGGCTTGATCAGGTTAGAAATATGCTTACTAGGGACATATAGTGTTTAGGGACGAATCCCGCTTCCAACTGTGTCCTGACGATCATCAAAGACGTGTCTGGAGACGCCCAGGGCAGAGTGCCGATCCTGTTTTAACTATTGCACGCCATACAGGCACTCAACCAAGAGTTATGGTCTATGGTGCCATTTCTTTTGATAGCCGGCTTCCTTTGGTCATCATTAGAGACACACTTACAGCACAGCAGTACGTCGACCACATTCTGAGAACTGTTTTGCTACCGTTCCTTATGCAGTACCTTGGCCTTATTTTTCTGCAAGATAATGCTAGACTACATACGGAACGTGTTGTTATAAACTGTCTTACAACTTGTCAGGCACTTCCTTGGCCTGCCAGATCACCATATCTCTCTCCCGTTGTGCATGTCTAGGATGTGATGGGAAGGCAACTGCATCTAACAGGGAATGTTGATGATCTAGTCTGACAATTGGAGCAAATTTGGCAAGACATACCACAGGAGAATTTCAGGGTGCTTTATCACTCTATGCCACGTCGTGTGGCAGATTGCATCCAGGCTAGAAGTGGGTCATCACCTTATTGAGCTCGTTTCTTTGCAACTATGTAGTTCTAAAATAAATCACTGAATATTTGTCAAATTTTAATCATTTTGTATTCTATACATAATCTTTCTACCCACTAATTTTTATCTCTATCGGACAACTCGTTCTTGGTGCGTCGTTTTTTTGTTATAAAGTGTAAGTGAAAAAGAGGGCGGTAGCGCCCTTAACATCAGACAGATAACTAACAGCAAAACGTCCTCTGTTGCATTGATTTGCTCTCAACTTTACACGTCTGCCGGAATCACGCAGTTAATGGGGTTGTTACAATTATGTGTCAATGGATGGATACTACAACCGGCCATTCTGACGGTAGCAGCTGTCCTCAGCCTCATACTCAGGATAATATGTGAAGAGGTATCTGAAAGAGAAAAAATGAAACAGAAAATGTGTACACACTAAAACATGAAGAAAAAAAATAACAGGTTGATGTTAAATGCAGTCGACATTGCAATCAGGTGATGCAATTACACAGTTTTATATGGTCAGTAGCTGGTTTAAGGCGTTTTTTGTATTGTCGTATGTTTTCTTTGAACATTTCGAGCATTCTATCGATATTTTCCTTCAATTCTCTGTTGAAATCTTGCGGTTCTTTAGTTTAGTTGTGGTTAGCTCGAAGTTCAATTTCCTTTTCTTTTGGACCCAAGTAAAACTTAGAAACTTCATTTACATTAGATTTCTTGCTGATTTCTGAAATTTCGGGACTGGTATGTGTTTTCTCTATCGTTTGAAGTTTTTGCTCCAGCTTCTTAACATCAGTTTTAAGTTGGGTGATTTCCTCGTCTTTAAGGGTTATTTCTTTAGAAAACCTCATAAGTGGTATGTCTTTGCAGTCTGGGACTTCTTTTTTAGCAATCTTCATTACAAGCTCTTCCACGTTGTTATCAAAGGATTTCTTTTCTTGCTTTAATTTCTTCTTGCTCTTCTTCCAGATATTCGATTCAATATATGTACAAACGAGGTAGGATTCAAAAGTTTACGGACTGAGTGTTTAAATATTTTACTAATTAAATTGCTGAAACACATCCTTCTTCGAAACAAGACCCATGGGCAACAACACACTTTTACCATCACTCGTAAAGATCGTTGAAGCATTTCTGGAATCCATTTTTAGCAATGTCTTTTAATTCAGCTCGAATTGCACTTTAATTTCATTTGCAGATTGAAATCGACAATCCTACAAGTGACCTGCCATAGGGTGTGTCTCAACATGTTTTTCCACCATGTTAAACGAAGACCAACCTGCAGATAAAGTTGAAATTGCATCTCAGGCTGAATTAGAGGACATGGTTAAAATGAATTCGAGAAATGTTTCGATGACCTTCACAAGACATGGCAAAAGTGTGTTGTTACTCAAGAGTCTTATTTCGAAGGAGAATGTGTTTCAAGCAGTTTAATTGGTAATATTTTGTAATAGACTCAACCCGGAACTTTTGAATCTTACTACGTATTATATCCTTTTTGAAGCGAAATATCTGGGGTAAAAATTTGAGCACGAATTGTATTGAATGCAAAACAAATTAATTTGAATCTCTTGTGCCGAAAAAATTCTACTTAATAAAATATGCTATTTGATTTATTCAGGTTTTCACACGTGTTTCACTTAACTAATCACCTGGGTTACTTTAAAACATTGTTTGAAAATGAGAACTTCACTTTACGATGGAATCGTGATAAATGCAAATAGGCATAATTAATTTTACGTAATTGAGTGAATAACTTCGAGGATTTAAGGATTACTAGAGAATATCACAAAGTGTCAGTGGGAAGATAGTAAAATGATAAGTGAAGTTTATGAAATTATTTTTATACGGAGAAAGTGAACTAATACTAGTAATTGAATAAAAATAAAAAATTTAATAAATAAGTAGGAAAAAGATCGAAATCTAAATTTTTTATTAAAACATTTTACATGTATGCCGATGATGTTTAGTTACTCCTTTTTTCCTTTAATTTTATAAGTTAATAAATATTAGTTTTAAAGCTGATTACGTTTGTTGGAACTAACCTTTTCTTTTCATTTTCTAAAAAAATATTCCAATTTTTTGAATATCTTTTTTTTTTCTATTTTGCAGCAGAACATTTCAGTTTTCAAAATTGGGAGAAACAAATATTCGATTTTAATATATTCATTTTATTCCGAAAATTATATTTACTCAATATTTTTTTAATTGTTTAACTTTTTCCTACTAACTTTTTCTCAGAAAAAAAAACGATAAATATAAGTGAAATTAAATTAATTCTTTAGCGTTATTGTTGCAAAAAATAGAAAATTTCCTTCGATTTTATTTTTTTTTTAAAAAAAACTTTGAACATTTCATAGTCAAACAAATCATCACTCCAAAAATGATTAAAATAAGAAATCGAAGTCTAAATCATATTTTAACTTATAAGGTCAACATAACTGGCACTTAATAAGTATTCGTTATTTTTCTTTTGATATTTTGGAAACGAGTAATGATGCAAGATGAAAAAAAGTTGACTTTAACTATCCAGAAAAAAGTAGGGGTTGTATCTTTTAGGTAACAACTTATTATTATAACAGCTTTTAGAATAAAAACTTCCAAAAAAGATACTTAATTGCGGATTAGAAAAGGGAAGTTGGAATGAAAGTATTTTATTTTTTAATGTGTTTGGGAACTCAGTAAAATAACTTCAAAGTGGAAATAAGAGCCAACACAATTTTTAAAAGGATAAACATTCGAAAAGAAATGTAAGAAATCGTAAGTACAAATCTTATTTCCTTTTAAAACGATATTTATTTTAACAGGAACATTCTTTTGATTATTTTTTTTTATCAAGTATATTTTAGTTAAAATTTTTTTTCAAATTTGGGGAAAATTGAGTGATATCTGTTTTAATGGGATTCTTTATTTTTTTGCCAAGTATATTACAGTCATATCTTTAGGCTCTTTCGTAGGAGTAAATGTAAACATTAAACTTAAGTTTTATTTCAATGATCTTAAGTGTTCTCATGGTCAAAATAATTTCTTTTTCGTTTTGATTAGTATCCGACTCATATCTGGAACTTATTTTAGTGCATAAATGGATAATTTTCATCATATTTAGTGTCACTTAGATTAGAATACTTGTATAAATGTGTTTTAAGGACGTCTTGACAAAAACAAATCATTTAAATACAATATTTTGGCAAAAAATTAACTTAGAATAACCTTTTTTCAAAATGTTCTCCTTTTATAAAGAATGCTTCATTAATAATAGTCTTTAGAGAGAGAGCTTATATAAAGTAAAAACTTCTCCAGAGAGTCTGAACTAGGATTTTTGAAAAATTCACATTATTTTCAGAGTTACAACCCATTGAAATAATTATCGGCGTTTTTTTCTTAAAGTTTCTCCCCTCTGTTGTCGTAAAACAGGGATAACCCACTTCTAAGTTATATAACTCAAAAATTCTAGTTGAGCCTCTGTACAGAGTTCTGAGCTATATATACAGGCAAAATATTATTATAAGTATTTTTCACAAAAGAAGAATATTTTCAAAATGGGTCATTCTATGTTCATTTTTTTGTCAAAATATTGTACTTTTTTATAGTAATACTATTCTTAAAACAATTTTATATACATTTTCTAATCTAAGTGACACAAAATATTATAAATATTATCCATTTATACGCTTTTGCAAAATCACGGCTCTGAACGTAGTCGGATACCTCAAGAAGGAAGTAATGGTATAAGTTCAATATGTAAGATTTTTTTTGTACTTAAATCTTAGAAATATTTACTTAGAGGCACGATAGTAAAATTATTTCGGGTCGAGACTTGTAAGTAGTACTTAGGGTGTTCAACAATTTTCGTCGAATGGCCAGTCAATTCGGAGAAAAACATTCGAAATTCATGCTTAGCTTTTATACAATTAAATTTCAATCTATTTGACTGGCTCAGTGGCTCGATTTGCAAATCGTCTGCCTTCAGTGGGGGTGGATCCGAGTTCGAATCACGCGGAAAATTTTTTTTCTTTCAATTCCTTTAATTATTTTTTAAATTTAAATAAATTGTTTAAGAAAGGTTTATTATATATTGAATGATATTATACATAATTATTTTACATTTTATAAAGTAAAAAATTTCTGTAATTAGATAAATATTTATATAATGTTTAATAAACACATGTTTATATAAATAATAATATTTATAATAAAATATGTAATAAATATTAGATGATATTTTACATGTGAATTATTTACAGATAGTTTTATAATGTGAAATATAATATACTATAAATGAAATATTATATATATAATATAAAATAATTTATAAAGTATATTATTATTAAATTAATTATTTTATAATTATATGAAATACTTAATAAGTCCTTCTTAAATAAATTTATTTAATTTTAAAAATATTTAAATAATTTTAATGAATGTATTTAAATAATTTTAATAGTTGTAATTCATAAGAATTAGTTATTTTTAATTAATATTAATTAAAAATTTCAAATTAATATTAATTAATTATTTTTAGTCAATATTAATTTAAAATTATTTTAATGAATAATTAATTTTAATTACAAATATATTTTAAATAACTTAAATTAATAGTACTTTTAAATAATTTTAATTAATAATTAATTTTAGGCAATTTTAAGTTTTAATAATTTTATGTAATTTTAATTAATAATTAATTTTAAATAATTTTAATTCATAATAATCTTAATTAATAATTAATTTTAAATAATAAATTCATTTTTTTTTTACTTTATAAAATACAAAATAATTACATAAATATCATTTAATATTTAATAATCCTTTCATAAATAATTTATTTAATTTTAAAAAATAATTAAAGGAATTGAAAGAAAAAGTTTTCCGCATGATTCGAACTCGGATCCAATCCATCCGCATTGAAGGCAGACACTTTGCCAATCGAGCCACCGAGCCGGTGAAAAAAACTGAAATTTAATTGTATAAAAGCTAAGCATGAATTTCGAACGCTGTTTTTCTCCGAATTGACTGGCCATTCGACGGAATTACATTAAGGGTTGAATACCCTAAAGGAGTACTACTATTACACTAAGTCTCGACCCGAAATGAATTTTTTTAGTCGTGCCCTCTCCTTGTTACTAATATTATGAAAAAAAATGTCATGTGTGTATTTATGATGAATTTAATATTTTTGGAAGCATCTGTGTTTTTTATTGAATTATTTATAACAACAAAGAAATTAGAAGATTCTTGATAAGTGTACGTAATAAGTCAGGAGTACCAGATCAGAAAAATAACGATTTTTAAAATATATTTTTAAAACGAAGAAAATGTTGCTGAAAAAGAGGAAGAGAAAGGTAACATTTTAAAAACAAACAATGCGATGTTTGCTCTGGTTTTATTGCTCCATTTATCATAATTCTTTTATGATAAGTCCATTTTATTGTCCAGGAATTTATGCAATCCTTAGCTACTCATATCTGTCCGTAGCAAGTCCTTAGCATGGACAGTTAATGGTATCTCTTTTTTTAAATGAGAAGAGGCATTACATTATTATCACTTTATCTACCGCAAACTTTTGTCAAGCAATATTTTTTTTTGAATATCTATATTGAAAATAAAGGGATATACATAAATAAAATACTCAATTTTGGAAAATTTAATCCGTTAGAGCTAATTAATTAAACTGGTACTTTAAAGTACCGTCAGTCCACAAAGATCTAAAATCATTTTCATAATACGAAAATAGCGAATGACTTTTTCAACGCAGTTTTAACTCTTAAAAATGCTAAACAAACAGAAAACACTAATATTTTGCAATTTATAATTATTTATTTTAAATGATCATTAAATTTTAAAAATTTACTTACTTTTTTTACACATAAAACAGCTTTTATACATAAACTTAATTTGATAATATATTCATAGAAACAGTTTTTCTTTTCATTAATACACAAAAATACATTACTCTTTGTGCATTTTGTGTGAGGTTTCGATTGAATGTCTTTTAAAGTACTGCATTCTGCGGTAGGAAATATTGTATTTTCGTAATGTGAACAACTGCACCTTGAGTCTTGGTCAGTCTCTTTACCTCCATCTTAAGAAGATCCAGAAGATTATTTGCTGGAACTTCTTCATCTAAAATCATCTGTTAGTACATTACTGATTTCAGATGGTAGGTTCTGAAATAAATCCAAAGCCTCTTGAAGACTGAGCTTCTTTTTTCCAGACTTTCTAAAAAAAGGAAATAATAATAATTAGCAGCTTGAAAATCTCTAATTACTGTTAAATCTCAGTTACACATAAAGAAATTAAAATGTTGCTAATTTTTGAGATAAGGATAGATATTTCATTTAATTGTATGGTAAAAAAAATACAAGCTCAGATTTAGAGTTTAAAATTTTTAAAAACGTTTAAAAAACAATAAAAAAGCAAAATAAATATATTAAGCTAAAAAGAAATGTAAAAAAGCATGAGTCTATTGTACTATAGGGATGACTCTACAACACAACTAAACAACAACAATAAGCCACTCGGACAAAAAAAAAACATTCTTGCTCTAACATCCAGTGTACTGTCGGTACTTATAAGTACCACAAAGTTATTCATCTCTAAAATTAATTATATATACTGTTCACTTAAAATAAAAAATCAAATCGTTTTCTTAGGTTTTCACTAACACACCAAAAAAAAAGACTTTTACCTTTTGCATTAACTACTTTTTCGAAACAAAAATGACAATCTTCGCAATCCGATCAAAACGTCAGCTGAAAACGCAACTTCTGCTTAAAACTATTCGCCTTCCTCGCTAAAATACTCATCATAGAACCCGTGCCGCCAAATATCTTGGAAGAGTGGATTTAAAAGATTATTCTTGCTAAGTATCGTCAGAGTATTCGTAAAAATGGTTATCCTATGTAATTTTAAATTGAGTGGTACTTATAAGTACCTTCGGTAGATAAAGGGTTATAAGCATTACAGATTAGGTTTG
The DNA here is from genome assembly GCA_019973955.1 of Trichonephila inaurata madagascariensis. Taxonomy (NCBI): domain Eukaryota; kingdom Metazoa; phylum Arthropoda; class Arachnida; order Araneae; family Nephilidae; genus Trichonephila; species Trichonephila inaurata. The sequence goes on along the minus strand of BMAV01017825.1, from coordinate 3,515 downwards.
TAAAGCTCAATTTATCCATTGAATATTTTGATAAAAATACTTGAGATGGAAAGTCTGAGTCATGCTGCTTATGCAATTTGATAGAAATTTATCATTAGAAAATCTTAAAATGATTAAAAACACACGCACATTTAATACTTCACGAAAAGCAGTTTAATTATAGAACTATAACAAAAATAGTCAAATATACGTACACATTTCTAAAAAAACATTTCAGAAAGGCATGAATTTAATAACTATCTAAAATTAAAATGAACGCAACACAAATCAGTTTGTAACATAATAAGATATCAACTTGCGTTTTTTTTAATAACATGGCATTTTTTATTAATGGGAAAATTACACAGTTTAACGTAAATGTGCTTATTACTTACTCCATAAAACTAAACTCAATTACTTAAATGTTTTTTAAAATATTTAATTCATGATTAACAGTCTAATTAAATTTGTAAATAAGTAAGAAAATAGGTAAATACTTATTCAATTACCTTAATTTCAAATAAACAGGGAAACATTAATCATACAAGAAAAAAAATTTAAACAATTTTTATTATAATTTAAAAAATTTTTGGTAAGGAATATTGAAGAATAATTAACAAATTAAATACTAATTTTTATCCTTAAAATTATTACAGGGTTTCATCTAAATAATACCTAAGAAACGTCGAGATACATAATGGAACTTAAGGAAGTTATTTAAAGAAAAAAAATTAAAGGAACGAAACATATATGCAACGCATTTAAAGCTTTAAGCAATTTTTTTTTAAAATTTGGAAAAATAGTTTAATATTTAAGATATATTTCTGCATACATTACAAAATTCACAAAATATACGAACTATAAGAAAAATAAATATTAAATATAAATTCTTTTAATTCTCGACAAAATTTGATTAATTTAATTTATTTTCAAGAAAAATTAGAATCTTTCTAAATTAATTCCGTAAGCAATAATTGCAAATATATATTACTCGGAATAAGAAAATTTATTCAGAAAAATAATGGGGTTTCGATAATAATCCTAATGAAAAACGCATTTCATTAAATTCGCTTACGAACAGACATATTTTTAATCAAAAACTAATTGAATAATTACTCATACCTGCAGTATATATAAGCAAATTATGTACGAAAAATGAGAGTCTATCGTAAAAATATCCACAAAATCGACATTATCTCAACATTTACAAAAACTATATGTAAATCATTTGAGGTAATTGGTCTTGTTTTTTTATTTTTGAAATAAATAGAATTATTTTTGAAGTCATATTCTGAAAATAATTATAAAACATTATTATTTCTGGGAAAATATCAATATATAATCACTGGAAGTGTATTTTCACACTGATACCATATATTTCCTAATATAAGCCTAGAGGGTTTTTTTTTTAAAAAAAATTTCCCCAAATTCAAAACTTATATATAAGCTGAATTGTAATAAAAAAAAGCATGCTGCTAAGTGGGTAAAACGAGTGGAATATTTTTTAATCTAATTACAGCAGCGTTTCTCAAACTGTGGGGCGCACCTCCCTTGGGGGCCGTGATAACTTTACAAGGGGCGCGAGCATACTGAAAAGTCGAAAACAAAACATTATTTAAAAAAAAATTACTAATTTACTGAAAGTAAACAAACAAAAAATACATTCCCTAATAAAAATAGAATACACATTTACACTGATATAATACACTTATAAAAGTATCAGAACTGCATAATGTATTTTATAATTAATTTAACAATACTAAGTTAAGAACAAGTATAATAATTACCAGTGATCCCATGGTTGTGTCATATATAAAACTATATACAAAAATTAATACTTATATTGATAATTTGTGTGGTTTATAGTGAATCCCTTAACAATCGATTAAAAGTTATACGATTCGCTCCCCAATGCCACCGTTTTCTAAGAAGGCGTGCGTATAGCGTATTGTGGGAAGAGGAATAAAAATAAGCAAATCCTCTGAAATAAGTACATCCTTCGCAAACACTGTCCTTTTATTGTATTCCTTTGTATTCCAAGAATATTAGAAGTGCACAGAAAAGATCGTAGTTTTGGCAGACGTATATAAACGTCCGGTGAAAAGAACGTTTTAGCTGAGGAGACATTTGAGCCGGGGGAACAAAAATTTAAACCTTTGAATTTGACAAAGATGTATTATTGAATTCAAAAAATTTTTTTTAGGGAAAGGGGGCGGAATTTTAAAATGTTTAATTTTGGGCCCCAAGTATTGAAAATTTGAGAACCACTGAATTACAGTGAAGTAAGACGCCAACGACAATAGTTTCATTTCTGATAGCCTTATTTAAGGTTATAACACTGTGATAGATGGGCCCTCACATCCATCAGTGCTCGAGAGTTAGAAGGAAGATTAGCCAAAGTCAAAACAAATAAAATTTATAACAGCTTAAAAACCTAACAAATCTCAAAAACCCCGGGTTGGAAAGGGAAAATTATTGGAGCAAAGCAAAAAAGGGGAGATAATTAATATTTAATTATGTTGAATCACTTATTTTGGAACGTCTTGGGATAAAACCCAAATAATCGAAAGTCTGTTAAAATTCTATTTAATCCGAACTATTCTTTTTAAATACAAGACCAAATGTAGTCATCTATTTTAATTTTTAAAACAAAAAAACCGAGTCCCCTTTGATAGTTTCTATTCACGGGTTTCCCCAAAATCTACATCTAGCCCTAACCCCTCTCACCACCAAAAGTTAATGCTTAAGCATAAGCCTAGATTTAAAGTCTCTTTTTCGGGAGTTTTAAAGAATAATATTTAAGAAAAGCCCCTTTCCCCAAGTTTTGGGGTTTCAATAGACCGTTGCAACGCATTTGTTGATTATTTTTTTTTTTTACAAAAAGTTTGCTTTTTTGGGGGAACCCTTTTTTCTGCGCCATTTGTTGTTTGGAAAATAAGCGAGAAGATGAATTCGTTTACGGCAAGTGATTGTCCCCCTACGTCTTCCCTGGGTTGCAATTTTGTTTTAAACATACAAATGAGGTGTGAATTTTACGAGCTATTCAGAAAATCTGATTCCAACCCTCTCCACAAGGTGTTTATGTGACTTTTTTTCTTCTTTTAGAATAAAAATTCCATTCAAAACAACCAAAAAAAACAAATAAAAATCGATTCGGCGTCTCTAAAATTAAAGAAAAAAAAGCAAATAGTTTTTTTCGATTACTGATCTGTTAATATGAGCCCCATATTTTAACTTTAAAAAGATCCAAAAATTCTCGTCTTTTATACATAGAAATACACATCAACTCGTCATTTACAGTGAAATACGTAAATCGTGAAAAAGCTTTTGATGAAATATCGATTAACACGATATAATATATATATTTTCAACAAACTATTATGTATTATTATACCACAACAAACTATTATTAACTATTTGTTCCTCTTAACACGAAACGAAAATCACTTGACACAAAAAGAAGGAGAAGGAGGATATTGAAACTGAATCGAAACTTGACAAAATGTTTGAGAAAGTTTCTGTTTTTTGATTTTTTT
>BMAV01017824.1:1126382-1139543 GCA_019973955.1 Trichonephila inaurata madagascariensis | reverse complement strand
AAAATTTTGTCTCGGCCAACATACGACCCCGATTTTAACCCAAACCTTCTCACCTAACTTATTTTTCTTTGCACAATTAAAACCTATCAGAATATGTATGGGCTTGTCGAAATGCCAATTATTTCAAAAGTAATGCCCAACGGTTTCTTTGAAATTCATCCCCTCTTCCAATAATCTGTTCCAGTGACATGCGCACCACTTTTTTTCCCCCTAGAAACTTACCAAAGTAAAACCCATTTCCTGAAATTACGGGGAAATCTAAATCTGGTCTCCTTTCACGAAATTCTGAAACCTTTTTTAAAATTGAAAACCCCTTCTTGAAAAAAACTATTTGGCTTAAAGCCAACTTACCGACCGATTTTAAAAAACCAGCCAATTCTCACCAAACTTAGTTTCTTGCACAGAATTAAAACCTGATCACGAATATGTATGGCGCTTGTCTAAATTCCAATTAGTTCAAAAGTTATGGCCAACTGTTTCTTTGAAATTCGTCCCCTCTTTCAATAATCTGTTTCAGTGACATGCTAAACACTTTTTTACTCTAAAAACTACCAAATTGACCCATTTCACTCGAAATTTGACCAGGATTCTAAATCTGGTCTCCGTTTCACGAAATTCATGTACCTTTTTTTAAAAATGAAACACCTTCTTGAAAAAACTAACCTATTTGGTTTGACAGCCAAATTACCGACCCATATTAAAAAAAAGGCCAATTCTCACCAAACTTAGTTTTTCTTGTTCAGAATTCCACTCTGATCACGAATTTGTATGGTGCTTGTTGAATTTCTAATTAGTTCAAAAGTTATGCCCATATGTTTCTTTGAAATTCGTCCCCTCTTTCAATAGTCTTTTTCCCGGGACATGCGCACCATTTTTTTTACCCCAGAAACTTACCAAAGACCCATTTAATTCGAAATTTGACCAGGAATCAAATCTGTTCCGTTTCAAAAATTCTTACCTTTTTAAAAATAAAAACCTTCTTGAAAAATAACCTTTTGGGCTTGAAAGCCAATTTCCGACCGATTTTAAAAAGGCCAATTTCCCCAAACTAGTTTTTCTTGAAGAATTAAACCCCCTGATCACGAATATAAGGCGCTTGGTCAAAATTCCAAATAGTTCAAAAGTTATGCCCAACTGTTTCTTTGAAATTCGTCCCTTTTCAATAGTGTGTTTTAGTGACATGCCCACCACTTTTTTTATTTTTTACCCTAGAAACTTACCAAAACGACCCATTTCACTCGAAATTTGACCAGGAATCTAAATCTGGTCTCCGTTTCATGAAATTCCTGTAATTGTTTTTAAAAAACGAAACAACTTCTTGAAAAAACCGACCTATTTGTCTTAAAAGCCAACTTACCAACCGATTTTAAAAAACCGGGTGTCATTCGAACGGGGAGCCATTCCCAAACCCAAAGACACTTAAAACTTTACGCTGCGATTATTAGAACTCGAGTTATTGTACTTTGGTAATGCATTTCTATGAAAAGCCCCGAAAACCCCGGGCCAAAATATTTTTTTGTATTACCCTTTTTTGCCTTTTAAAAAGGGTTTAAATTTGGGAAACTTTTTTCCCTTTTTTACGTGTTTGGGTCTTTTTTTTTTCTTTCTCGAATTTTTCCCAAAAACCTTAGTTTTTTTTTGCCACAGAATTAAACCCCCCGATCACGAATATGTATGCCCGCTTGTCGAAATCTAATTAGTTCAAAAAATTTTGGGCCCAAAATTGTTTCTTTTGAAATGCCCCCTTTTTAATAATCTGTTTAAGGATATGCCACCCTTTTTTTTCCCAGAAACTTATCAAAGGGGACCCATTTCAATCGAAATATGACCAGGAATAAAAAATCTGGTCTCCGTTTCATGAAATTCCTGAAATTTTTTAAAAAATGAAACACCTTTAAAAAACTACCCTTTTTGACTTAAAACCCAAATTTCCCGCCCGATTTTAAAAGATGGGTTTTCCCCAAACCAAACGTATTTTTTCCCTTTGGGGAATTAAACCCCCATCACGAAAAATTGTAGGGGCGCTTAAAAAAAATTAAATTAATTAAAAAGTTATCCCCATTTTTTTTGAAATTCGCCCCCTTTTTCAATAGTCTCGGGACTTTGCGAAACCACTTTTTTTTTTTTTTTTTCCCCCCAGAAACTTCCCCAAAAGGGGACCCATTTAACCCCGTTTGACCAGGAATTTTTGGTCCCCTTTTCCACAAAATTCCAGATTTTTTTTAAAATAAAAACCCTTTTTGAAAAACAAAACCTTTTTTGGATTGAAAGAACTTCCCGGGCCGATTTTAAAACCGTCCAGTTCTAAACCCAAACCGGGGGTTTTTCTTGCACTGAATTAAACCCCCTGATCCCAAATATGTATGGCGCTTGAGTAAAAATTTCCCTTATTTTAAAAAAGTTATGGCCAACTGTTTTTTTTAAAAATTTCCCCCCCAATAGTCTGTTTTAGTGTGACATCCCCAAAACCACTTTTTTTTTTTAGAAATTTAAAAAGAAAAGTTACCCTTTTCACTCAAATTTTGACCAGGAATCTAAATTGGTCTCCTTTTCATAAAATTTTCCCCAAAAATTGTTTTTAATAAATAAAAACCATTTAAAAAAATCGCCCTTTTTTTGGGGAAAGAACTTACCGGACCGTTTTAAAACTGTTTCATCGAAGGGGGGAACCCATTTCCCAAACCCAAAAGACAAAATTAAAACATTTCGCTGCGATTATAAAGAACTGAGAAATTGTTTTTTTAAAAGTTTTTTATGAAAAGTGTCAAAAAAACACCAAAAAAAAGGAAAAAAAATTTTAAATTTTGGGTTTTACCCTTTTTTTAAGAAACCCTCTTCAAATGGGATTAAGAAACGCATTTCTTTTTTTCCGTTTGTTTTGAGCTATTTTTGTCTTCCTTTTTACCCAAAAATTTATTTTTTTTTCGGACAGAATTAACCCCTGACCCAAAGAAATTTATGGCGCTCGTCGAAATTCCAATTAGTTCAAAAGTTTCCCCAAAACGGTTTTTTGAAATTGTCGCATCTTCAATAGTCTGTTTAAAAGGACATGCCTACCATTTTTTTTTCTATCCTAGAAACTTCCCAAAAGGGACTTATTTTATCAAAATTTTGGGACCGGAATCAAAAATCTTGTTCCGTTTTTTCACAAAATTTCCCCTGGCATTTTTTTTAAAAAGGGGAAAAACCTTTGAAAAACAAACCCTTTATTTGGATTGAAAAGCCAACTTACCGACCGTTTTAAAAAAAACGGGCCCAAACCTAAAACCAAACTTCTTTTTTTCTTGACAGAAATTAACCCCCGATCACGAATGTGTATGGCCCCTTCCGAAATTTAATTAGTTCGGTTATGCCCAACAGTTTTTTTTGGGGGAAACCCGCCCCTTTTTCAAACCCCCTGTTTCCGGACATGCCCACAATTTTTTTTTTTCCCCCAGAAACTTCAAAAAATTTGGGAACCATTTCATTTCGAAATTTGACCAGGAATGTAAATTCTTTTCCCCTTTCATAAAATTTCCCCTGAAATTTTTTTTAAAAATGAAACACCCTTTTTAAAAACGAAGGTCTTGAAAGCCAATTTACCCCGATTTTAAATAATCGGGTCTCATTTGAACGGGGAGCCGTTCCCAAACCCAAAGACACTTAAAACATTACCCTGCGATAATTAGAACTTGAGTTATTGCACTTTGGTAATGCATTTCTATGACATGTATGAGAAAAACAACAAAAAAAGTAAAAAAAAATATAATTGCGGTATTATCCTTTTTGTAGCGTTCCTCTTTCAAATTTACTTAATTGCAACGCATTTCTCTTTTCCGTTCGTTTGGGTCCTTTTTTTGTCTTGCTCCAATTCTTACCTAACTGAGTTTTTGTTGCACAGAATTCAACGCTGATCACGAATATGTATGGTGCTTGTCGAAATGCCAATTTGTTCAAAAGTTATGACCATCTGTTTCTTTGAAATTCGTCCACTATTTCAATAGTCTGTTTCAGTGACATGCCCGCCACTATTTTTTTTACCCAGAAAAAGCAAGTGGCCCATATCACTGAAATTTTACCAGGAATGTAAATCTGGTCTCCGTTTTCAGAAATTTTGTAACTTTTTAAAAAAGAAACACTTCTTAAAACGATCTATTTGGCTTGAAAGCCAACGTACCGATCGATTTTAAAAAACGGCCCAATTCTCACCAAACTTAGTTTTTCTTGCACAGAATTCAACGCTGATCACGCATATGTATGGCGCCTGTAGTAAACACAGTCGCATCGATTGTGAAAAGCCTATTCTCTACTCTATATGGCGTCAGTGTTCCATAAATAAGTTTTTGTTAGAATGCGCGTCATAGGTCTTAGTAAAGGTGATCATCCCAAAAAGTCTTGATGATCCACTGGTCTTTCGCGATCAAAGTAAGGCACACCCCTGATTTAGATGCTGCATTATCCATTTCTTAGACTAATTAGAGGTGCTTTCGAAGATTAAGAAGACAGCTGCATATATTGCTTTTTTATTCATTCTTTTTTGTATCACTTTTATGTTACGATAAAAGTATTAAGGTATCCGACTACGTTCGGAACCGGGATTTTGCAAAATCGTATAAATGGATAGTATTTATGATATTTAGTGTCATTTTTAGATTAGAAGATGTATATAAAAATGTTTTAAGAAAATTATTACAATTTAAAATTATTATTATTAAAAATTATCTAAGTACAATATTTTGACCAAAATTGAAGATTGAATGGCCCATTTTCAAAACATTCTCCTTTTGTGTAAAATGCTTCTATTATAATAATATTTTGCCTTTACATAGCTCAGACCTCTGTACAGAGGCTCAATTAGAATTTTTGAAATATATAACTTAGAAGTGGGTTTATCCACATTTTACGACAACAGAGGGGAGAAATTTTAAGAAAAAAACGCTGATAATTTTTTCAATTGGTTGTAACTGTGAAAATAATGTGAATTTTTCAAAACTCATAGTTGAGTCTTTGTACAGATGTCTGAGCTATATAGAGGCAAAATATTATTATAATAGAAGCATTTTTCACAAAGGAAGAACATATTGAAAAAAAATATTCTAATTAGTTTTTTGCCGAAATATTGTATTTAAATAACTTTTTTGTCAAAATGTCATTAAAACAATCTTATACATGTATTCTACTCTAAGTGACACTAAATATCATGAAAATTATCCATTTATGGGTATTTTTAAAATCACGGTTCCGACCGTAGTCGGATACCTTAAGGTACATTGCTTGTTTTTTACTTGTATTTTAACTTTTGCAGACACTTCAATCAAGATTTTAATTCTTTGTATTGTTGCACATTGAAATATTTGCGATCGATATTAAAGCTTTTTTTCCTTTATATTAAAATAAATTATTTCTCGATTGATTGTGTATTAGCACTAGTAACACAAAGCAATTGAGGAAATATCTCATAGTTTTGAAACAAGGTCAATATATGTGATCAACAATACTTCTCAAGAATATACATATAAGAAAAAATGCTATATTGGATGTTTTTTAATTACTTTATTTTGCAAGTAGTTCTATTTTTAAATGATTTTGCTTTAATTTTGAAAAAGTAAGAGAAAAATATGCATTAAACAAAATGTGTCACTTTTGCTTTTTATGAAATATTTTTTATGCTGTTTAAATGCAATATTTGTAAATGTCAAAATATTTTTGTGAAAATATTTTTTTTTAGATGTAAAAAAAAAAAAAATTATTTATCAAAATAAACGCAGTAACACAATATTCTTTTAATTATTTACTTGAAGCAGGAGATTAAAAAATTAACAGAATCTATAAAAGGAAACATTTTAATATTTAACTAAAAATGTGAAACTCTCTTTTAACCTTCAACAAAACACTTAAAAATGAAAATTAAAACATGTGCTACAGTTAATCTTCCGTAATAGTTAATTACGTAATTACTTTTAATCATGATTACACGAAAGAAAACTAAAGAAGTGCAAGTAGTAAAAATTTTGCCAATTATTATAGCAAGTAATTTTTCAAACTGTTAATTAACATTTTTAAACTACTTAGAAAAGTACTACAAGGTTATTTTCGTAGTTTTTGGAATCCATTACATTTTTAAAAGAATATGAATTTATCATTAATGTTTCTTCTATATTTTATAATCTGGCGGAAAGTTCTGTGAATTCTTCGATCTGCTGAAAATATGAAACAAACCAAAATCCAATCCAATCCAAGCCTATCTGACCAATAGGTTTGGATTTAATTTCCTTAGAATGATGGGAAAAACATAATTAACATTAAGAGGCAAATAGATATTTTATAAAAATGATATCTACTCAATGAGGATTAATGTTCTTTTACTTTTAATGTGGTTTTTTCGATGATTTTTTGATTATACAAGTTTGCCATGAAACTACTTATAGATATGTACAAAGTGTTCTATGATCCAGAATGGCAAAAAATTTGAACCTCTGATACTTAAAATTTATGACAGCAAAAATTAGCCAAAAAAATTATCTATAGGTGGCACTGCAGGACAATGCTGGAGGCATAAGAAATAGAAGAATTTGGATAGAAAAAACACTATACATCGATTTCGATGCAAGGATGTCCGAGAGATTAAAAATTTTGCAGGTTCGTGCCCCAACTTCACAGAAGAAACTCATTGTCAGCCACCAGATAGCATACAACTGTTATACTTTTGCGCTTAAAAGAGCGCAAAATATTAAGAGCCGTGGATTTAAGAAATAAAAATTTTACAATATGACTTCACCGATAGGTAGCATTTTAAGACTGATTAAACAGGATTTGCATAAACACAGCCTGTTTTCAAGGTATGCAAATGACAAGCCTGATAACAATGCAATACAATAAGGCATAGACGGTCATATTAAATTTGATAATGCACCATGCTGACACTTAAAAATAAAAGCTCTATAAATGAAATTTTTTTCTTTATCAGAATGAAGAAAACGTATGTGTTGCTTTGACAAACGCATACACTGATCTTTGTGACATCTTGAGCAAGTTGGAAAGATCCGAGCAGCTGAGTATTTTACCAGGTCGAGGACGACATACTGTACTTCCTGTTCATGAAGATTTTACTGGAAGCATTTGACCTATGTTAATCTACAAATCGTTTCTCGCGCTATTGACATCCCCTAATCAACTGCTTTGAAATTGATGCAACGAATCATAGATTATTGTAAAATCCTTATAAAATCCATTATCTTAATATGATGTACAAAGGAAAGGATGGAGTTAGAGAAACATTTCTTCTGCATTTCCTTACAATATTGGAAGTCAATGTCGCTAGACCATACAATATTCTGTGGATGGACGAGACCCAATTTGGCTAAGTTAATACTTACAACTACTGCGCCTAGGTAATAGAAAATCCAGTGCGTAATTCACCAAGTTGTGCAATTCTACAGAAATTTTCATCATTGGCTCTTATTTTTTTGTAAATAGGTTACTTCTATAGGAATAAATACCTGATTTATAACTGTACAAGAGTATCAGGATATGTTGAGAATATTTTTTATGTCCAACTTGCAGCAAAGTGACTCCCTATAAGAAACAATTTTTATTCAGGATAATGCACATTCTCCAATTTATCATGTTGCACAGAAGTTGTTACAGCAAATGTCCACTGAAAAATATGTAATCAGTCGTTATTTTCCATAACCTGTCCTCTACACTCACCTGATCTTTCTCCTTGTGACTTCTGATTATGGGGATATTTAATGGACCATGTATGCTGAAAAACTGTATTGTTCAGTATACTCGCAGAATACTGTGTTCTGTAGTGGAATATTCTGCCTTCAGATAGTAAAGAGCTTTGGTGAAGAACGAAACTTGCAAAGCAACTATAGCTATTTTTTTAACTTCGCAGCTCCAACTAATTGCGTGTATTCAATTCCTACTATTAGCTCACCTCTATATATATTTATTTATTTATCTTCGTGGAATATTCAAACGTTAATAAAGTACATTTTAAACCACTCAATTGAGCTGAAATTTTATATGCATGATTATTTTGGATGAAAATACAATATAATTTAACAAAAATTAATAAAATTAATTGATTAAAACTAATTATTTAAAGAATTACAAATACACACCCACGTTGGCATCATTGTCTGCGACTTAGCGATCCTTTTGGCGACTTGTGTCAAAACTCGAAAAAGTTTTTTTCTCACCATTTCAGTTGAACTGAAATCTTATATACGCAATTGTTTTGGATGACAATAAGATACTCTAATGATAATGAATAAAAATTAATTACCACTTAATGTTGTTATTCTGTCCTATGTATATACATATTTATATTAATTGTAACTATTTAATAAAAAGTAACTAAAAAATAAAATCTGTTTTTGTTGATCTAAGTAATAATTGATTTAAAAACTTTTCTTTATATTACTTGTTTGTACAAATTTTTTAAAATAAGTTTTGAGCACATGATCTCAAGTTTCTGTGATTCAAATTCTGATATATATATATATATATATATAGTATAAATATATATATATTATTGGGTTTTCAAATGCAGGAAAAGTCTACACGCAGGTGATTTCAGGCTAAATCAGAATATATTCTGGAACTCTCAGGTTATTACAATAGTTTTTCTTTTAAAAAGAAGCACTTACATATTCACAATATGGCACAGATTGAAAATCCCACAAACATTTAACACAACTATACGAATTTTTTGTCAGATTAATCCATAAGGCAAATGATAGTCATTGTCATGTTCCTGAAATATTTACTTGGAAGAATCTTCCCAGAATTTCTTAAATTTTCTCTTCAAATATTCATTCTAGAGCGTTCTGGACATTTTGAGGTATATTACCTAGTCCTGGACTAGTGACCAGGACTCCAGTGTCCTGGTGTCACTGAAGTCCTACCATATAATATAGATAATGCACGTTTACTTATTGGGACTCAAAAAAGTGGGGTGACAGCAAAGGGGTTGTTCTGGTCACTTAACAGTGGTTTAAAGTTATTTCTTTAGAGTCTAGTGATTATCAAATTTAAAATCAATCATTAACTATAATTTATTATTTTCTTTTATAAAATTCCGTCTTTAATTCTTGACGATGTGTGTGAAGTTTGTCGCTGTCCTAAGGTTATATGTGTAAGAGGGATCAGGGAAGAAGCGGGCATGATTTTAAAATTATCGACTTTGATTCTATCTTTAACACTTTAAGAAAACATACAACTTTATACGTAGCTTAACTCTGAGAGCAATCTGAAATCCTAACACTTAATATGATAGATAAGATTACTGAAAATCACTTAGCTTCAGTTGGAGCTTCTTGTGACGATCCTTCTTGGGTCCTGAAAGCTCGGTCAGCTACTCCAATGCTATTTATTTCAACAGCTCCTGGTAAAAGTAACTAATGATATTTACTTCCACAACTCCTACGACGAACATTAATATCAGGACACGCGACCTTCCAGTCGCAGTTCACCTTATCTTATTCCTGCTTAATGGCTTCAACGTTTAACCATTAGTAATTACATTTACATAAAGTCAAGTCATCACTACGGAAAGCGGTTTTTAAATTAAAATCACAGTTAAAGAATAGTTTCCTCACAAAAGGATTTGTAGAAGTACTTCAAATAGTACAAGTTGAATGTGTTTTAGTCAAATTTTATTATTAAAATATTAATCTCATGAAACTTTTATATGATGTAGGGGAAAAAAAAACATTTAGCAATCGAACGATATTTGAAGTGAGAAAAATATTAATTTCTTGATTTGTTCAGATTTTTTTTTCTCATTACTTTTCTTTTGGAATAGATAATAATTCTTAAAAGGCATATACAGGGTGTCAGGGCTAGAAGTATACAAAAGTAATGACTTATTATACAGAACTACCCATCACCATGCAATAAAATGTTCATCCGTGAATAGAAAAACTCTCCGATGTTTTTTGGGTCCAGTCCGATCAGTCGCGCATGCACGCATTATTCGGCAATCGCAGATGATAAACTTTATATACTATTCTCATTAGTATAGATGTAGACGCCACAGTAAAAATTGCAGTGCGTATTTTGGTTAGCAGAATTTAAATCAGTTACGCGAGTACAGTGACGTGTTTTGAACAAAATGGAATGTCGTTACTGACTTGCCTAATTGACTTATCAGGACTCTTACAAAATGAATCAATACACGATCAACAGTGTCTTCTATCACGAAAATTTAAGGATACTTGCCAGTTTGAGATACCGAAGTTCCCGTCTCCTTTGAAGTGCTTTCCCATTGGTGGATAGATTTTGATGTCGGAGGGTCGACGTTCCATTCGAACACATCGCTGTACACGCGCGACTTATTTTAATTCCAACTTATTTTAGCCAAAGTACGCACTGCACCTTTTACTGTGGTGTCCCCATCTGTACTAATGAAGTCAATGTAACAAGTTTATCATCTTCGATAGCTGAATAATGCATGCACGTGCGGCCGATCAGTCTAGACCCAAATAATCTTGTAGCGATTTCCTATCCATGAAGGAACAGTTTATTACATTCTGATGGGTAATTCCGTAATAATAAGTCTTTACTTTTGGATACTTTAAGCCCGGACACCCTGTATATTTATTAAATCCTAATCTTGTTCGAAGAGAAAAATTTTGTGGCGCGTTCTTTAAGGTATCCGACCACGTTCGGAACCGTGATTTTTCAAAAGCGTATAAATGGATGATATTTATGATATTTAGTGTTTCTTAGATTAGAAAATGTACATAAAATTGTTTTGAGAATATTATTACAATAAAAAATTATTTAAGTAAAATATTTTGACAAAAAATGAGCATAGCCTGACCCATTTTCAAAATATCCTCCTTTTGTGAAAAATGCTTCTATTATAATAATATTTTGCCGTATATAGCTCAGACCTCTGTACAGAAGCTCAACTAGATTGTTTGAAATATATATCTTAGAAGTGTGTTTATCCATGTTTTACGACAACAGAGAGGAGAAATTTTAAGAAATAAACGCCGATAATTATTTTTTTTTTGGTTGTAAGTCTAAAAATGATGCGAATTTTTCAAAAAAAAAAATTGTTCAGACTCTCTTGAGAAGTCTTTACTTTATATAAGCACACACACACACACACAAAATATAATTATTTTAGAAGCATTTTTTATAGAAGGAGAACATTTTGAAAAAATGGTTATTCTAAGTTAATTTTTTGCCAAAATATTTTATTCAAATAAATTTTTTATGTCAAAATATCCTTAAAAGAATTTTATACATGTATACTAATCTAAGTGACACTAAATATCACTAAAATTATCTATTTATGCGCTTTTATAAAATCACGGTTCCGAACGTAGTCGGATACCTTAAAAGTGCAAAATTAATTCTTAGTAAAATAGTCTAGTCTTCTTCCTTCATAGCAAAAATGCACAAACATATATACCCCCCCCCTCTTTCCTAAAGTGAATAGAAATGCAGAAGACTGATACTTTCCTCCAAATCTTTCATCTTTCAAAGCACGAAAGGTTTTCAAAATTTTACAACGGAAGTGCATATCCGCGTGCCTGAAAGGAATCAATGCGGCAGATATTGGAAACTGTCACTTCACTTCATAACGTAAGTCAAAAGTCGTTTAATGGAGGTAAGGTCAGTGCCTGATCCCGAAATTCGATAAATTTACTCCGATTTTTACCAGGAGCAAATGGATGTTTAAAATGGATGGTGCTTAATGACAGCCCTTTTGTATAAATCGATGAGACGGCTAAGTATTCATCATTGTAACTTGTAGCTCTTGAACAAAAAAAAATTTTTTTTTTTTAAAGTACGATGTAATACTTTTATACAAAAGGCGGAAGTTGGAAGTCTATATTTGTTCCGATAGTTTGCTTTGCGTGATGTATATCAAGATTTTATCTGTGAGGAAATTTAAAATGTTCTCATTTTTCACGTAGAACGATTACTATTCTGGACTATTGATTAATAGAAATATGTTCAAAAGCTGAACAAACGGAATCACATAGCATTCTTTGAAGGTAAGCTGTACTAGGTGGTTAAAACACTTGTTAGTCTAATAATCTAGCGTTGTGATGTATCTTGTTTTGACCAATGTTGTGCTTTCCTTTTCATATCGCCCCACAAGTAGTTCTTGTCCTTATTTGTAACTGTTGCTTGCCTCATAGTCTGTAATATATATATATATATATATATACAGTAAAAATCACTTAACACGAAACTGAAGGGATTGAAATATTTTTTCATTTTAAAAGAGGTCTCAGGGGTGTTAAATTTCTCTAGACGTCTGAAAATATAAACAATTTTCAAACACGTATAATTCTTTTAAATTTAAATTAAATGATTCGATTCTTTTACACATTATTTACAAAAGAATGCGGCTTCAGAAAAATATAAAATGTTTAAAATATAAAAATAATTTTAAAAATCATAAGTATATGGATATTCTATAATAATTATTAAGTATTTTTTGCGTTGCGCTCGCTATTTTCTAAAATAATAGCCTCTGATGTATAAAACTTTATAGAATTATAAAATGCACTATACTCTTTAAACCCTACCTAATTTTAGTATTATATATTTTTCGTACTTCAAAATATTTGTAAAATATTGCAATTTTTAAAATATTTTTTAAAAATGTATTTTTTTATTTATTAAAATATAAAAGTTATTATTCTATTTATATAATAATAGCTGCAGTGTAATAAAAATACATTTAACTTTATAAATTAACTTATAGCTAGTAATTAAAGCTACTATTTTAGAAAATAGCAAGTACGACGTAAAACGTAATAAATATTTCTTGTAGAAAAGTTTCTTATTTTCAAGTTTTAATAATTTTTAAAATTATGATTATATTTTAAACATTTTATACTTTTCTGAAGCCCCATTCTTTTATAAATATTGTGCAAAAGATTCAAATTATCTAATATAAATCTTAAAGAATTATACCTGTTTGAAAATTGTTTATATTTTCAGACCGCTAAAGAAATTTAACACCCCTGATACGCCTTACAAGAATTTCATGTTAAACGATATTGCTAAAAAAAAAAAAAAAAACCATATATCCACAAAATTATGTTTATTATAGTCTATTTTATTTGCGTAGATGTGTATGTATGCATATGTTTAATAAAAATCAATAAAAGAAAAACATTCCCAAAATCTTAAATAAATTTA
>BMAV01017824.1:1105355-1121844 GCA_019973955.1 Trichonephila inaurata madagascariensis | reverse complement strand
GAAATGCGAAATATACTAAGTATATCGGCGATGGGGACACAAAAACCTTCCCAGAGCTTGAAAGGACAATACCATATTCTATTGAAAAAGTTGAATGTGAAATTAAAAACAATGAATCGTTGCAAAAAATTATCAGACGGTAAGACTATCAGCGGTAAAAATCGTCTGACTGATAAGTTAATTGATACAATTACCACCTATTATGGCAATGCTTTTAGACAGAATAACAGCTCTGTTAGTGATATGCGTCAGGCCATATGGGCAATTTATTGTCATTATAGGTCCACTGATGAGGAACCTATGCATCACTTTTGCCCAATTGGTGATACTTCGTGGTGCAAATATCAAAAGGCAGTTGCTACAAATAGTGCTGCTTCATTCAAACATAAAAATACTGTGCCAATTGCCATAATGGATGAAATAAAGCCTATAATAGCAGAACTATCTGCACCAAAATTGCTGAAAAAATGTGTAAAACGCAAAACGCTAATGAGTCGTTCAACTCGACTGTTTGGAAGTACTGCCCCAAAACTTCTGGGTCATCTAAAAATATTGTAGACATAGCAGTAAATGAGGCAATAGTGATGTTTAATGAGGGGATGACGGGACGTATAAGGATAATGAAAGCTCTTGGATTTAAAATAGGACATTTTACTGTTACCTCTGCCTTTAAGGCCAATTATACACGCATAAAAAAATGCTGAAATTAAATCAAGATCGTATACATTAGAGGCCCGTAGGGCTAGCAGAATGAGAAAAAAAAGCCACGAATGAGCATTTTACAGAACTAGAAGGTTCTACATATGAAGCAGGATCATTTTAAATAGTATGTATTAAGTTTTATTTGAAATATTGAAATGTCAATCTTTAAACTTGATTTTCTCAGTTTCAATTTTTTACACTTTCCCGCAAGATTGTAAAAAAAGTTTTTACTCTACAGCTACAAAAATTGGTATGCATATTCTAGTCATGGTTCTTTATTCTGTATGCCACAATTATGTTTTAATACATTTTGATTTGCAACTGTATAAAAATTGAAATTTTTAAAAAAATTATTTTTTTATGATTTTTTTAATTTTAAAAAATATTAAAATACAAGATATCTTTCAATTAAGTGGTATACAGAATAAAGGTTACATTTAGCTTCAATTTAATGCAAAAATTGAGATTCTAAAGTGTATAATTTAAAAATTATCTTGCGGGAACAGGAGGTAAGTAATTTTTTTTTTAAATTTGATATATATATTTATTTTTTTTTTTAAAAATTTGTATTTATGAAAGAACAAAATTTCTCTAGTTTTCTTAAAGTGTATACATTGTTATAGATAATATATAAAATTCAGATCAAAATTAGCAAAATTTGTTAACTTATGATGAATCGTAACATGTATATGGCAACGAACAATTTTTTTTCTCGCAAGGTACTATGCCCTTTTAAAGGTAGTTTTTGATTCATACGAAGAAATTAACGAGAGAGCATACTGCAGAGTGAATATTTTATGTCTTAAAAATTATTTCGTACGCAAATGTGTTCTTTTTAGTGTTATGCATTCAAAGTATTATATATAAATATAAGTTATAATATTATAGTTTAAAGTTTAATCGAATGTTTATGCAGTAATGAAGCAAGCATTTAATTAGATTTTTCAGGCTTTGAATTAAGTAGTAGGGTTAAACTTTGTGAAGTTCTGAGGAAGTTGAAGAAGTGTGAAACTCATCAGTTCTACATTATCTACGAGACCTATTTCTGTAGGAAAGAACGAAGAACCACTCAAATAATTCATTTTAAAACCTGTTTATTAAAGTCTTAGCTTAAACACAATACACAACAATAATAATTAAGTTGATCTAGAATGAGAAGACGCAACACGTATTACCAAATAGTCGCGTACTTGACCACTGAATCTAAATTTGTAGATTAATTCCTCTATCACTAATATACGCCTTTGCCTCTTTTAGATTATATTAAATAGCTTACCGCTATATCCTAGGTAATCAGCTACATTCTTTATCTATTCTGATGTGGCTTTAATCTGACAGTGTTCCTTATGGCCTCGAACCCACTTTTGGTTCGTCAGTACCAGCACGGATAGGCTATTTCACGGAGTTAGGATTCTTCTAACTTTATCTCAAATCCCTTTACAGCTAATTCTCTGCTTCGCGACTTCACTTCCCACTTAGCAATCACTTCTGCGCATAAACATAGACCCGGACATAGACTTGGACATAGACCCCACTCTACTGCTAACTTCCAATGTATATATGATTCCTAATTTACATAAACACGTTCTTCTTGAGTTGGTTGGAAAGAATTGCCATTTAGGCCCCAAAGAAACCCCAAGAGGAGATTAATAGAAATCGCGATGAAAGCCCCGTCACAACTTTTTTTAAGGCACAACAAAACTCTACTTTTTACTCAGTATTACTGGACAGAGAAATATAAACATTTTTATATATTGGATAATAGAAACAAAAAACAGAAAATAATGAACAACTTTAAGGATTTGTTATTGTTGCTTTTGCCATCTGATCGACAGTAACATCACAGATCAATGTCCCCGAAATTCATCACGGCTAATGGCTAAATTTTCTTACGCCTGTCGTTAGCCTTGTAAGCGACTTCCCTTGAAGTCGCTTCCTCATTATCTTGTCTACTTAAAGCTGTTGGAGGGAAGGATGCATGACCAAGACTATCCATGATAAATTTAATTTATTATTATTCAAATTATAATATTCCACAACAAAGTAATCTACAAAAGGAAGCCTTGGGAGTGATGTAAAGAAAGCAACTACCTTAAGTGAATAAGCTCACGTAATCAGATTAGGTTAGCTTTAATCAATCCTAGCCTATTAATTCTTGATCCACTAATTTAGTCTAGTAGCCAAAATCCGTCCTTTAGTCAAGATTCGTAAATTATAATTCTCACCTTAGTAACACTGCATTCAGATGCTTCGCTCCTTCTGACCTACGATTATTGAACTCTAACTTTATATAATCTAACTAATTTGCATCTCAGGGTTTCTTCTTGAGAGGGAGGGCTGTGAAATAAACGCGAATGCTAGTCCAAAGATTCCCCAAGAGGATTAGTTGTTGAAGGTCGCGTAACGACCCGTCACAGACTTAGCTTTGAGCACCATGCATATGACGGTACGAATTTGCTTAGTTCCACCCCAATTTTGAGGAAGAACACAATCGGAGATGGTCAGGGGCCTCCCACCTCTCTTCCCTTTCCACCGACCTCACAAAGGGGACTTGTGGCTCGACGGTTCTTTAAAGTACCCCAATGCCGTGAAGGCACTATACATTTACAAACGTCCATGCCTTCTCCGGGATTCGAACCCAGTCCCTACGGCACCGCAGTCAGCGTCACTAATCACTTTACAGGATGTCGGCACGTTAAGGATTTAAAAGGAAATAATAAACATATTTGTCCACAGTGTATGATGTACTTGAAAGAAGAACGATCAGAAAGAAACAAAATCTATGTAGGATAAATTTTTGATTAAAACAGATTTGTTTCACACACGCACGCACGCCCGTAGCCTTTTTACCAAGAATCCTTATTTACAGAGTAGAAGAAACTTTGAAACCCCGCAATACTCTTAATGCGGGGGAAAAAATTCGAACTATAAAATCAAAATCTTTAATATTCAGTTACCATTCATTTCATAACCGTATTTATGTATTAATTAATATTAGGAATTATCAAGCTTTGAATTTCAGATGTTTCAAAATGTTTTGAAATAAATTTCGCAGTGCTCCAAGAGTTTTATAAAATATTTTGATAAAAAGTGGGAAAGAGAAAAAGGGTTAAATGGAAGGTTATTTAAAGATTGAGTTTCAATCTTACATTTAGAGATGTTTTTTTTTTCTTTAAAAACAACTAACAAGCAGAAGAAATATCAAATGACATCGTTATAATGGCTACATCATGGTCCAACAACACTTTTTTCTGAAATATTTCTCAGTAGAGCAAGTTTTCTGAGCAAATAGGACTGTTTTTGCTAAAAAAAATATTACATTGGAAACAAAATATCTTATTTCTTACACAAAAAAACATGTTATTTAATTTGCAGAGAACACCGAATCTTTAAGAAAGGATTTTTTTAGGCAATAAAGAAATCAAATGCAGAAGTGACTTTTCCTTTAAAATATAGTTAAGAATTGAGTATATGATGTAATATATATTTGAATTAAATTTTGCGAGTTAAATGTTTTCTCTAGAATGCTGTAGGAGACTGAACTATGTTTCACCCAATTAAGGTAAAGTGATTATGTAGAGAATGTGTGTATTTATGTTTATAAATAAACAATAAATGAAAAAAAAAAGCCATATAAAATAT
Source organism: Trichonephila inaurata madagascariensis (assembly GCA_019973955.1). Classification (NCBI taxonomy): domain Eukaryota; kingdom Metazoa; phylum Arthropoda; class Arachnida; order Araneae; family Nephilidae; genus Trichonephila; species Trichonephila inaurata. The sequence goes on along the minus strand of BMAV01017824.1, from coordinate 1,117,500 downwards.
TTGTAATTTCTCTGTTTTATAATTGTTATGAGACAAAATCAAGTAAGACAAATTCAGTTAGCTTTTTGTCTGTTAAAATTGCAATTCTTTGAAAACCCTCTCCAATTTTTACTTTACTTTTTGAATATTGTTATTAATAATTACTATTTCCAGCTACTTTCCGTTGAATATTTAAATTGCCAGATAATTTTTTGAAACCATTTAACGTGAAATAAGTAAGATTTCTTTATTAATATATTTTTGATTTTTTAGCTTCTTTTTTAAATCTACAAATGTTTAAGTTAGAAACAAATATGGAATGACACTCAAAATACTGTAATGTTTTACTTTGAGGTTGAATGTGTGATTGTTGAAACAAAAGAACAACAACAACAAAAAACAAAAGAGAGATATTGGTGATGGAACTCAAAATTCTAATTCTCGTTCAAATGAAAAGGAATACATCTGTGGTGTTACCTGAGACTTTAAGATTCCACACCACTTCAATGTGACGGGTGATTAGCAGTGATATCAGGACTTGACAAAACCAACGTCAACTATTAATACTTGAACAATTTCTTTCGGTTAACAGGGTTTTTCTTATCTTTAGGTCCTTTGGAAACTTTAAAACATTTTTGTTTTGTCCTAGAAAAATAATATATGTTAACGAAGTCGTCATTGATATAAGGTAAGATGAATTCTTTAATGTGCACAATGTTTATTGAAGTAGATTTAAAAATTGTTAGTCTGTATCTCTGAGTAAAATGTTATCGAACTGGAAAAATAATAAGAGATTATTAAAAAAAAAATACAAGAGACACAAATAAATGAAAAGATGCAGATATAATTTAACATTACGACAAAGATATCTGAAATATCCCGAATGGTTATAGTCAGGAGTTGTATCTGTATGCTCGTGACCTCGAATTGTATCGCCACTAACAATTCATCATATAAAGATGCTGATACAAATTAAATTACTACGTGAAGCCCAGAGTCTTCACGTGGCAATTAGTAGAAGTTTGGACTATAGGGTACTAGTGCAGATGTTTTCGTCACTTGACTGCGGTTTGAGATAGTGAAGTTCGTCGTCTATATCTCTTCTGTTGTTTCAGAGTGGGGCGTTGTAACGGGTTTTATTCGGGTTGTTCTACTAATCCTCTTGGGGAAAATATCCTTTAATTGTGATTATGGTTTAAAAATCGCTTTCCGTAGAGATGATTTGATTTTATGCAAATGTAACTACTGTTTAAGTGCCTGTCGTTGGGTGTCTGAGGTTAATGGTCAATCATTGATCGCTAAATGTGAAATACAAGTATTAGAAAAGGTGAACAGCGACTGGGTGGTCACGCGTCTTGAGATTAATAGTCAAAGTAGAATCCATCAGGAATTGTGGAAGTAAACAACCTTGGAACTGACCAAGCTATCGGGCTTCTTGAAGGATCATAACAATGAGCTTCAACTCCAGACAAGTGAATTTCAAAAATCTTGTATATCCGGTTAGGGGTTAGGATTTCGCAGATTGTGTTCTCAGAGTTAAGCTATAAAATTGTATGTGTCATAACAAAGATAGAAAAAAGTAGCTATTTTTAAGATCATGTCTTTTTCTTCCCCGAAAACTTTACTCCCACGACCTGTGGGCCGTGACAACGTTAATAAACAATTAAATGCTTAAATATACCATCTTAAAGTTTATGTAACAACAATCATAAATTATATCAAATGATATCGGTAAATACTCTAAAAATGCTCTTCAATGTATTGTACTTTTTAGGAGACTTTAAAAAAGATAAAAAAAATCCTACAGAATTTTCACACAATTTTTAAAAACAAAAGCAAAGGAGAATTCTAATATCTGTAGAATATGTCAACTCCCAACTTTCTCTTCATCTTAAAATTACTAAAAAAACATTTTACTGCCTTCGCGACGTAAGTAGCATGGAAACAAGTGTCATACGATTACTGAACGATAAATTTGCTATTCATAACACGCCTAGTAGTTGTTGTGACACGTACGCGAATTTATTCCAAAAGCGTCGGTCAGCAGACTCAAATCTTTTTCCTCTTGCCCCTTCCTTCCGAGTAGTAAGCCGGAAGATCGTCTGCAAAATTTGAGTCGAGATGCCTTTTTTCTGCTCACTGGCCATAAATAAAAAGTCGAGAAAAATGAAAACTCATTCGGAAATTTTGTTAACGTTTTTTCTTATACGATAGTTTGCTGCTTTGTTTTGATACGGGACATTATTCTGCTCTTTCTGTATAAAACAGGACACGTAATCAAGGATGTTTATTTTTTTAAAGTCCAGCAGAAATTAGTCCAGCATTTTTAGTTACATAAAAATAAGTCGATTAAAACAACAGAATTGTCCAAAAACATATATTGGCTTCCTTAAATTTTTTTCCATACAATTCTTATAAATGCAGTTAATATGAATTTTTCCTCGATTCAAGTAAACGTTGTATCCAATTTTTTTCTGAAAAAATACCAAGATTAGCAAATATTTCGATTTCTGCGAATCAATGAACTGCAATGTATTATTTGTAGGTAGTTTTCGAGCAAATATTAAGAACGTTTACTGTTAGTTTTCTTCACAAACTATAAATAGAAATTCTGAAAAATATCCTATAGTCTTTTGTACGGTAGCAAAATTTTTAATATATATATTGATTTAAATTAGTGATTGAATTCATAAGCAGATCGGGGAAGAAGGATTCATTTTAAAGGAAATATTTCCAAAAGTGAATTCCAGTTCATTTGAATGCATGTTTTGTGAACCAAAATTACACATAAATGTTTGAAATGTAATTACTCTTAACAAGTAATAAAAAAACTGTTTCAAGTCAATTCCTACTTCGGTCAACAAAAAAAAATTTATTTTAGTTACACTTTTTATTAAATAATTACAATCGATAAATATATGAAGGAAAAAAATAACAGAATCACAACATTAAGTGGAAAAATAGAAAGTGAATTTCCTTGCAGTAATCAATGTATACTGTCGCCGTCTATTACCTTCATTCAGAACAAATTAATTTTTTTTCTCCCATATAAAACTAAAATTAATTAAATAGATTTAATGAGTTAATGTTTGAAAAAAACACTGTATTAACATCAAGTGTCATCCACTACAAGTTTGAAAATATGTACGAGGTGCATCCAGAAAGTAAGTTTCCCTATTTAAAAAAATAATAAGAACTCACACTTACAGGAATATATTTACTGTCGAAAAGTACAGCAATGTTTCAGATGTTTTTCAAAATAACCACCACCAGAATTGTGACACTTGTCGTATCGTAGGATCAACTTTTGTATCCCTCTGTCGTAAAACTCTGCCCCTGTGAATGGAACAAGCGTGTGACAGAGATCTTCAGGTCTTCGTCGTTGCCAAAACGCTCGGCGTTTACTGTGTCACCATCTTTCTGTCTCAGAACATCGTACACATCATTTTCCGTACCGACAGCGTCTGTTTGAATTTCATCCATACTGGAGATCCACTATGCCGCCAATGCATTGACTGTTGCTTGGTTTCTGGGGTAAAGTGAGAAATCCAAGTCACATCGCCCGTGAAGATCCTGTCGAGGAATTCGTGGCCGTTATCGTGATACCGTTGCAGAAATATCAGTTCTGCTTCTAAGCGTTGAATTTATCCCCGACGGAACCCCGCAGGCGAAGGGAGAAGGAATAACAGTTTTCATTTCGGACCACTGCTACGACGCTACTGGCACGAGGAGGGACCTGTCTGGCTGGCATATGATTGATACGTCATAGATCTGTTTCGCATGCGTCATTGACATGTCTAATTACGTTTACTTTAAAAGTGGAAAACATTGGGAAATTTACTTTCTGGATGCGCCTCGTATTTGAACTTGAGTGGATGAATAAAAATTATTTTATTAACGATTAAAAGTTTGACCAAGATATAGATATAAATAAATAAATATATGTAGAAAGAGAGTGAACTAATAGTAGGAATAGAAAAAACAAAGAGACATAAAATTATTATTTCTTTAGCTTTTTAAAAACAAGATAGAGCTCTTAGTGTGACCTCAATAGCCTTGTGGTCATGGTCAAGAACTCGCGGTCGGCGTGTTATGAGTTCGAGTCCTAATGCCACACTGAAGACAAACCCATGTAGAGGTGCTGATGTACTTTAAATCTATGGAGACTAATTCCTCTTATTGGCTTGGTGGGATAGCTTAGAGAAAGGGTGCTATCTCAGGTTTCGTCTTATCACTTAATTGTGACTCATACGTCCTGAGTAGCCTTCGTATTACTTTACAGTGCGATGATGAGATTTACGCAATATTTATGGCTTTTAGAGAGATTAGTGCTCCTCCTGGCCAAACTATTGTAATATTCATAGATTCTAAAGCCGCAATGAAGACTGTATCTGGCTACAATCTATTCCCATCAAAAATTGAGTTCGAGTGCAAGCAACTTATTAACTCATTTCTTTGCACCGGTAGAGTGGTTGTTCTCCAATGGCTCCCGTCTCATTGCGGCATTCATGGAAATGAACAAGCTGACAAGTTGGCCAAAGAGGCTTCGACGCTTCATCCACCTTGCATTTCCGATGCCTCTTTGAAACGCCAAGCGACTTCTCATAGACAATTTTCGACAGAAGAGAGCTTTCCCCTCTTACAGACCTGGCTGTTGGTAAATTTTGGTCTCGTCTGCTCGATGGCCGAAGACGTGCTCAGCTTTCTGCCCTACCTAGGATGGAGGGGGGCATGTTTCAGATTCATCACCGGACATGATTACCTGCAAGCCCAACTGTTTAAGATTCGCCTGGCTGATTCACTACTCTGCCCTCTTTGTAAATCCGGGCCAATGACTGGGGAGCATCTATTCGATTGCCCCGCTCTACTTCATGTTTTCTCTCAAGACAACTACTGTAGAGTTCTTCTTCCTGCTAGAGCGACATCTGCTTTATATTGGAAGACGCCTCATGTCCGAGAGGACGTTGTGGCGGGCGTAATTAAAAGAAACAAAATTTCCTAGTGTGACGTTAATAAACATTAACTCATAATTGTAATTTGTAGATCTTATCTCTTAATTAAAGTCTTAACATTTAGGCATCTACAATTATAGTTTAATTTAATTTTTGATCATGTTATTTTATTCATTCAATGTAAGTTCTTTTCTTATGCTTTAAACAGTTTTGAACAAATGTTGCTCTAGAACACAATATTTGAACTATTAGCCACATATCTCACGCAAATTAGAGCTTACAGTATAATTTATTCATAAATGTAAGATATGAAAAAAAAAAATTAATGAATCAAAAAATTATTTAACCTTAAGAAAGATTCACAGAATTTAAAATAAATTACAAATTGAAAACCTGCTTATGGGCTTAATTTTAGTCTTGCTATATCGAACAACCATTGATATTTAATATTCCACTAAGTGGATATATTTGGATACGAAAACGAAAGTAAAATCTGCAACTATCTTCTTGTGAAGCTGATATTGTGGCAAAGATTTTTTTCTTCAAGAATTAATAAGTTTAACTTCATATTTCTTCGATTTCTTAATTGGATATATGAATTCAGTTTTGGCGGAAGGGTTAATAATATCAAACATACATAGTTTATATAAGATCCTAGAATAAAAGCAATAGGCAAGCTGTTTAAGAATATTATCAATATAATGAGCTAAAGGGGTTCAACCATGCGATGGGTTTCAAACATCAAAAATTTATTTTTTCATAAATAGCTTTTTTAACATGTCTAGAATACGGTGATAAAGTGATTTCTTAAAACTTGAAGTCGTTATAAAGAAGCAGGTGTTAGAAGATCAGCTGTTTGCAGCACTTTTCATTAGTTTAATCGGACATGAAACTTTAAACGCGTTTTTCTCAAAACTGTGTTTTTCAAGTTTTCCTCCATCATATTTCAAGAACGGTTTGACCGAATGACTTTAGATTTATAGGGTAGACTCAACACATATATACGTACCAAATGGATTACGATCATTTCAAAATTCAAAATATATATATTTTTTATAACAAAAACATAACAAAAAAACCACATGAAATTCGAAATCTTTTCTTCAGAGGTCTACCAAAAATCCACTTTTTGATATTTTCAATTGAGTATAGTACATTCTGTGAATTTAAGCTTACAAATTAAAACGCCGTTAATTTTTTTTTATTTTTAAATAAGTCAATCAGCTGGAATCGTAGAAGTGAGCGCCCTTTTTTTCGAGGCGAGTGTGTTCAGAGCGCTATAACTGATGTTCTATTGGATATTTTTGGCTAAACATTTATATACATGCTTTTAAAATATACATAAATAAATGATGAAAAAACTTACATTTCTATCCTTTTACTGTTGGTCAAAAAAAAAAAAAAAAATCCTAAGAATGCTTAAAAAACAGGCCGTCACGTGGGTGAACCCCCTTAAATTTACTAAGGTTTCAAATCGGAACCAATCATAATAGCTATATTACTATTTTTTTCAATCTTTTGATTATTTTTTTTATTTTTTGGAACATTTATTAATATGACTGTCCATTATCCAGCAGAAATTATGATAATAATATATGACATCAGTAAAACCAAGTACACATGATCAATTGATTGAATATTGATTAACTTGCTTCTAAACTAGTACTTCTCAAACTTTCAATATACGCGACCCACTATTCAATCATCTTTTTCATCGCGCCACCCTCCATACAATAACAATGTATTGAATTCAATAATACTCTATTTTGACACTAAAGCTACAATTCGACTTCAGCTTCTTATGTGCCACCAACGTATAAAAACGTCTCACTCAGCCAAAGCATTAATTTTCTGGACGTATATACACGTCTTTCCGAAGTACGATCTCTTCTGTGCAGTGCTAGCCATAAAATAATTCCTACGGCTTTGGAATGCTATAAAAGAATCTTCATAATGTTTACGAAGAATTTATTTATTTCAGAGGGTTTGCTTTTTTTATTTCTTTTCTCACCTTCAAAAAACATCAAAATACGCTCGTCTACGTGGTAAACGGTGGGGAGCGAATCGCGTAACTTTTAATCGGCAGTTAAGGAATTATTTATAAACCGTACAAAAATTATCAAGATAAGTGTTAATACAAGCCCATGCGGTGACTGATAATTATCAAACTTGTTCTTAACTTAGTATTGTTAAATTAATACTAAAATATACATAGCACAGTACTGATACATTTATAAGTGTATTATATATTTTATTACATCAGAAAGTATTTTGTTAGTTTACTTTCAGTAAATTAATAATTTTTTAAACAACCTTTTGTTTTCGACATTTCAATATGCTCGCGCCCCCCTTGTAGAGTTATCACGCCCCCCAAGGGGGCGCGCCCCACAGTTTGAGAAACGCTGTTCTAAACTGAAAATATTTTTTTTTCCAAAAAGGAAGATGTTTTTAGAATTGTTATTCAAGTATAAAAGTGTCTTGTTATACCATTTTCGTTTTAAAATGAAAAATTTCATTAATTTAGCTTAAAATTGCGTTCATTTTAGGAAAAGGAATTGAAATGAAATCATTCAGACAGTGCGTAATAGGTAGAAGACGAGAGAATTAAAATAATGGAGGAAAAAAGGAACAATTTTATAACAGCTGTAATTTCAATTGATAGATAGAAAGGAACTAGCGTTTCTCCATCTCTCTGAGATAACGAGGAACTCTGAGATAAAAAAAAAAGACTTTGCCTTTTTTTTTCTTTTTTGAATTCCGTTTCTGAAGTTGCAATTTTAAATTAGTTTTCTGAAAATGGCGTTTAAGAACGAATCAATTCGGATTTGCGTACATTAGTATTGTTTTACAATAATTCTCTCAATTTTTTTTTAAATGGAAAATCACTGCTCAATTTTTCTGTTGATTTCCATGCAGTAATTTTGCGTTCGTTATCTTCTTTTTTATTTCGCTTTAAATTCTCTTGATCTTCATTGTTTGTTCGGTTATAACTAAATTGACTTTACTCTGATAAATCGCAGGCGATTTAACGAGACGCCGTTTTGTAACGTTATGAGTAAAAATAAAGTGCTTCCTATGTTCGTTTTTCTAATGAGATAGATTGAAAAGCAAAATAATCAAATAGGTTTAAAAAGGAAATGGCAAGACTATATTTTATTTAATTGAAACAATTTTCTTGTTTGCTATAATTTCCTTTTTCAGTTGAAAGTATCCAGATTTGCTTTTACTGATATGAGTTATGTAATTTGACTTTAATGTAATTCTAAGCGCTTCAAAATACAAATGGGCTTATTCTTTTTTTAAAAAAAATAATAAGCTTCTTCGTGAGTTCTTAACTTTTCACTTCAAAATGTAATAATTCACAGTTTTTTCATGGTTTAGAATCAGAGTGTCTGTACTAGGTTTCAAGCTCGTTTCTGATACCATTACCCTTGCATGAAATTTTAAATACATATATTTGACTTTCACTGTATATATTTGGCAAAGGAAAAAAAAAGAGTCTCACTCACATTCATTAACTTATCACGATATCTTATAAACTGTTAGGCTTATAGACTTGAAATTTAGCAGGCAGGTTTCTTCATGGAGTTTTGTAAAAATTGACCCCATTAGGATGTTAAGAGGGCTGAAAGAGCGTTATAGATAAATACTCCATTTTTTTGAACTATTAGACTTGAAATTTGGCAAGCATGCTTATTTTGTTGAGTAGAGATCCACTAAAAATGGGTTTTAAGGAAGTCCGCTTTAGGGAAAGGGGCTACGGGAGCGTAAAAGGTAACTTAGAGTTTAAAAATCCAAATTCTGTTCTTTTTAAGGGGGTGAGGGTTATAAGAATGTTTTTCAATACAATCATCGCTTAATGCTAGGACTTAGATATCAATAACTTATATATGCATATATAAACAGTATATACCCATACAACATCGTGAAATATCCAGTAAAACGGGAGGATAAAGGTTAGTATTGTACTTGCGATACTGTACTGGTACAATACCATTTAGGTGTGAGATTTCCATTCTTGTCGTATCGTCTGATATACTGTTTTCTTAAAAATTTACTACTTAATTCGATATTTAATTTTTTGCTTAAGTATTTAGAATTATGCCTGATTTATTTCTTTGCTTGGTATTTAGCCCTAGTTATTTAGTTTTAGTATTTTTAGTATTCTTCTTCTATAGTATTATGATTATTATCATTAACATTTAGGGAGAAACTTACTCATACATTAATTTCTCTTCCCTACAGCAAGTGATATAAGAACATATAAGAAAGGGTGGTTGGCCTTAAAATTATGTTTAATCCAGCGTTTCTCAAACTGTGGGGCGTGCCACCTAAGGGGGGGGTGGCGGGAGCACATCGAAAATAAAAGATTATTTAAAAAAAATTATCTATTTACTGAAAAGAAGCAAAACAAAATACATTCTGACGCATTTACATTGACATAATATATTTATAAATGTATCAGCATTTGCACAATGTATTTCATAATTAATTTATCAATACTATGTGAAGAGCATGTTTAATAGTTACTAGTGACTTCCATGGGCTTTTCATAAACAAAATTTATTACTATCTTGTTAATTTGAGCGGTTTATAATTAGAATCGTATTGTAATTTTATATACGTCACAGTACGTTATTATTACATTCTATATATTGTTATTGTACGAGGGGGGGGGGGCGAGATGAAAATTATGATTGAAAGTTTGAGAAGTACTGGTTTAATCACACAATCTTAATTCTTACATCTAAGAGGTTGCTATTATACTCCATAGTCTATATTTCTTTTGATCTATACTGTCTTGCTATAATTAAATTTTTTACCTTATCAGATTTATGGCATTTTACTATATGATTACACACACACACACATAATTCTTAATAGTTTGAAACGGGTTTAACCGAGAACCTTTACTAATCCTCTTAAGGGTAAACCGATTTCTTTTAAATGTTTGTAACGGGTCTATTCGGCGTTCTTTCTACTAATAGTCCTCTTATGGAATAATGGATCTTTAAAAATTATTCTATTGAAAACTGTACTCCGAAGATGTGTTTATGTAACTCAAGACTTGTATATAAAGATAAAACTTTAGACTTAGAAGGGGAGAGGTTGGACTGCTAAAGAATATCAGTGATTGATTAATGTAAAACTAGGCGAGAGCACTTCGTAGCTTATTTGATTAATATTAAGATTGACGATTTGGTCAATTGAGTGTTGAATTGAATTAGGACGATTTGAATTTGAAGATGAATTGCCTGGACGTAAGTGATCCGATTTATTGTTAATTCTTCTAGTATCTCGTCTACCTCGCTATTGCTTCCCGTATGTAACAATTGGTGCATTTCTTAACTTGAGTTATTTAAGGGGGTCACTTCACGCAGCATTTTCCCTATCTCCGTAATGTTAAAAATGACCAAGTTTAAGGAACATTTTTTAAAAATTGGAAGGTTGTACAGACATGAATTTTTTTTTGTGTATTCATTGTATTGTTTTTATTATTTTAATGGGAGCATTTTTCAAAATTTTGATTAGTTTTTTTTAAAAAAATTCATATGTGGAGTAACACGTCAAAATTTTTAAAACGATGAAAATTCTTGTACATTTTAATCCATAAATATTTTTTGAATAATTTTTTTGACAAAATCTCTCATTAAAATATTCATTTGTATTGTTTTAACACATGTGCAAAGTTTCAAGGCTATTAAATGAGTAGTGTTTTCAAAAATGTTCCTTTTGTGTTGAAATTTACACTTTTGAGAAATAGTGATTTAAAGTAAAAATTTACCATTAACTAATGCATACCAGAACTATAACTTGAATTGCTGGTGTCATCTGCAAGATCATCTTCTTGTCTACATTTTAATTGTTTGTTTTTAATTCTAGCTTCTTTGGTTCATTGTAAAACTGCCTATTCTGCTTTTCTAATACACGCATAATCTACTTCTTGCAACGCTCGACATTTGTAAAATCCAGGGATTAAATGTTTAATACATCTAAAACTTTTAATTTGGTAATAAAGCTTTCATTATATAAATATATAGCTTCATATACTGTAGTTTTTAAAGTTCCCAACTGCACAAATACAGTTTTTTGAATTATACACCAAATACTATTTCCGCTTTCTCTAATATTTTGAGTTTTATTAAGTAGCATTTAGATAAAATTTCAAGACTAGAGATCTCTAAATACTTTTTTTATGCAATTCCTAATTGCAATAGGTAAGTTGTGTTTATGCTTATATGTGTAACCTTTCAGTTTGGACATATTATATATACACCACAAGTCATCTCCCACGGGGCATAAACCGTGTCGTAGATTCAAATTTGTGCAGATTTTATCAAAAAATACAGCCCAAATAGCTTGCCTTATGGCTGACAAGTTTCCCGAGTTGTTTTGAATAGCCAAAACATAGTATTTTTAAAATTTGTCTATTTATGTATCTATCAAGCCATTATGGCATCCTAGAATTTTTATGTCCTCATGCTGTTTGTCTTTTAATTTTGATTTTAACGCCCTAAGTCATGTCCCCATCATTTTCTCACACAACATGACCAACACATTCTAATTTTTCAATATTGACATATCTTTAAGGTTTAGGTTCTAAAACTGCTTTGTATGCTTTAGAGTCCAAATATTGCGTATATCGTAAATTGTGTAATGTCTGTGTGAGCGATGAAAGATACAAAAATAAAAGAAGTACATCTCTTCAACTCCCGTTCCCCTACTATTTACAATGTAACTTGCCGAACACTCATCGCTATATACATTGCTGTTAAAATTACATGAGCATTTCCACGACAATATTTCAGTATCAACAACCTTCCCAGTGTCCAAACTAAATGCCGTAACAACACCATTTATATGAGTATGGCCCCTTTTTTTGCCAGGTACCATCGATAGCCACAGATACATTTTAGCATCCAATATTAAATGATATCGTTTCGGCAGCAGTTAATGTCATAGACACTTTAGTTACTTTTTCTGTCGCGTTATTTAATGTATTCATGGAATCGTAAAATCACTTTAGTGTAGGTGACAAATTCATAACTCCGCAAAATATTTTTGCAACCCTTCTTTTTTAATATAGCTCATAGCATATGAAAGTCTATTGTTCACTTCATATAATTTTGTACCTTTTTAGATTAACTACTGTTTTAGTAAACCTGATATTAAGAAATGTTTGAATAAGACCACAAAAGTCACAACATATTAAC